>JAYMTB010000255.1:0-16135 GCA_036897585.1 Francoa sonchifolia | reverse complement strand
TGGCTAATTCTCTTGTACCCTTAATTTAGACCCGATTTAGTTCAGATTGGGCCAGGTCCATAATGGAATGGGCCAGCCCAACCCATATGGCTTTGGTTAAGATTGGGCCAGGCCCATATGGAATGAGCAAGCAACCCATTGCTTTAGTTAAGATTGGGCCAGGCCCATATTGGAATGGATTGGGCCAGGCACAAAATGAATTGGGCAAGCCAAGCCCATTATGACAAGGGCCAGTCCAAACCATATCGGTTTAGATTGGGCCAGGCCCATAAGGGACCAGCCCAGCCCACACTTCTCTAGTTTCGGTTGGGGGAAGCCCATAATAGCATGGGCCGGCCCAACCCTCAAGTAGTGAATATGTCAATAGGTGTCTAAGTATAATAATAAATATTGAAATTTCATTATAGTTCGAGTTTGAATTCGGCTTGATTTGTATTACCTAAGTCATAAAAGTGGCAAGTGAAACTCGAGCCAAACTTGTTAAACTCGAACAAATCTGAATTGAACATATACCCAACAAATCTTTACCATACTAAACCCGAACACTCAATAGTTCAGCCTGTTTAGACCCCTACTTATGGATAACCATGAAACCAAATACCCATTTTTACATTCACTAGAATAATTCTTGTTTCCCATTTATGTCTGTATGTGGAGAAAGAGAGATTCTACCTTCTAAGCATTCTCGGATCGAGAAATGTGAGTGATTCTACTTCCATGTATATCCTGGTCCGGTTGTCATAGCTCGATCCTCAGCCAAAGATACAGCCATGGCAAGCATCATTTGTTCCTCAAAACTCTCTGGAAGAATCCTTGATACGTTCTGAAAGCTGCCCTCGATTTGATCTGGCTGTGGCAATGGAGAAATCCCACCAGTTTCTTCGGTTATATCAGAGCTTGCATAGCTGGTGCCTGCTTCGGCACCCACTGAGCCATGGTCTACATTCCATTCTTCGTCGTCTCTTGTCACTGTCGTCCTACAATCGGGTAAGAGTTCAATAGAGTTTCTCGTAATCGGATAACAATCTAGATCTTGCTCTGCCCGGTTGTAAAACCTGCTGATTCCAGGATGCGTGGCAGATGGTGAAATATTTCCGGTATGGTTAGTGGAGGATTCTCCTCCAATTTGCTGACGCTCGGCAAGTGCAGCTATTGCACAAGCTAGACCCCCGGAAGGTGATGACGATGATGATCCAGTCAATGGAACCATGGCTTGTGAGATATACCGATCTTCCGTAACATACTGTTCAGGAGGAGGAACACCACCGTAAGCAGGATTTCTTGGTCTGCCATTTTCCTGCGATTTGGCATTTATATAAAATTCAAAGAAATTATGTTTCACGCGTTCAAAATATTTTAATAAGTTTATACCCAATATAGAATCTTGCTCAAATATTTACCCGAATGGAAAGCCATATTGCTTCCATGACCATTATGTCCTCAAGGTCCAGGTCAAATTCTTCGTCCCTGTTGCTAAGACGAGAACGAAATCAGATCAATTTTACTCATGACTAGTGTATATTACAAGAACGGATTAAAAAATCTAACAAAAATATGTGAGATATTTCAACTTGTTACATACTACTACATGCATCAGAATCATATTAGAACTATTAAAAGGATGCTACTTCTTAAATTGGAACATCATCAATCAACAAGTACACCAAGTCCCAAATAGTTAATTTCACCTTTCTGATGAGGAACACCATGAGAATATGATTCCTTTGGATTCATCAACCACTCCCCGTGAATAAATCTGATCTAACCAATTCTATGTAAATTATTCTTACACAACGTCAACAAAATAACCACACACCGCAGAATAACACATATTTTTACAATAGAAGCAGGAACCTTACAAATGTGCCATTGTTCCACAATATGGCTAAAGTTTATCATCTCCATTTATTTTGTGTTTCACATCAGTATAATCCTTGGTTACAAGTATAGAGATCCCACTCAAGGTCCAGGAATATGTCAAAAATTAAAAGTGGAAGAAACTATCAACACAACCTATTTCCATTGACATCAAAGCCAATGTACTAATTCATTTCTACATTTTTAAGTAAACTAAATACTTAAAAAATACTCACTCAATCTAGGGAGAGCTTTACGACATGAATTCGCATCACATCTACTAAGGGCCTGATTGATCAGTCAGAACTTGATATTCATCAATCATTGTTAATAACCTCTCCTATCCTATTTTAAAACATGAATTAAATATCTAAGATTTCTTAGAATGGAGTGCCTGATAGTCAAGGGCACCTCCAGCGATGAGATAATTAATAAAAGGTGCCTCTACAACAGACCAACATGAAGGGACGCAATCAGGACTTGAAAAAGTATCACTTGACTAACCAAAACCTTTCAGTACTTTGTGATTGAGAGTTCTAAGAGTTTTAACAAAGCAATAAGAAATTCAAAAAGTGCCACTCTAACTGTATAAGATTACGCAGTAATCTATGAAAGGGGGCTCAGAAGAATAAACTTACCTGTTCGGTCTAAGGTGTTGAGGCCGTCTAGTCATTGGGGCAGCACATAAATCTTGGGAAGAGACAATTTCATCACCTTCAACAGGATACCTAGAAGACGGAACTGCAAAATGAAAGAGAATAAAGGAAAATAAGGAGGAAGCAAATGAGGTAGATACCATAACTCGGGGGAGCATTAATTATCTAGTTCAAAACCAGAAATTTGTTGGAAATAATACCAGCTGCAGAGCTGTATTCCGGTCCTGTCGCTGAAGAACTCATGCCTTCTCTTTTCTGCATTCTTTCCTCTTCATCGTGAACCTCCTGCTGATGCATCCTAATTTTTGCTTCTATAACGCGTTGTTCCTCCTATAGATTTATAAATGGAAAAAAATGCCATCAAAATGGATGTTATGATTCCAATGATTAAAAACGAGATATAGCAATCAATACCCTATAAGAAAAGTAAAAAGAATAAAAAAGAAAGAGAATTATGGCAAAGAAAAACTCACAATTTGTTCCAAGCTCTTTTCCTCCTTCGTTTTAACACCCCGATACTCCACAGCATAATTTGAGGTTTTACAAAAGGGACATCTTATAATGTTAAGTCCGAGGACAAATGAACACCTTGGATCTAACAATGAAACTTATCACTAAAATTAGATAAAATATCGAAAATACATGAGCATATGGTGCTAAAATATCAAGGATACTGTGTAGGACGAGTTGAATTTGGAGTTTTCATCTGCAGAAAACACTCTAGTACAAAGAAAAAAACAAGATACATATCAATACGTATGACCGTATTAGCTAATACATAGCTCATTTGTGGAAGTTACTAAAATACCTGTACAAATCCCTTTCAAACAGCATCTTGATCGATTGAGACTCGGATAATACTGAAACAACAACAAAAGGAGTGCAGTAGCATATAATCAGAAACTCTTGCCCAGCACCCTACAAATAAAATAAATGACTATGGAAAGTAAATAAATATGACGAGGATATTCAGATCAATTTTATTACAATTATTTTTCGCAGAACAAAATGGAATTCAAAGCAAATGTTAGACATCAAATTTAACATTGCAAAGAAAGATCTAAGGCATATACAGACCAGAAAGCAAATTGGGCATTCTTCAAGGTCACAGTAAGCGCAATCATCATCTCCAGGATAGCATGGAGCAAGCTTAGATTCAAGTATGAGTTTCCTCAGCTTCTTGATATCGACATCTTTGTGTTGATACAAACCCTGAGGTTTTGTATACTTTTCGTCCACTACTTGTCTTCTCCTTCCCAACTTATTCCCCATCCCTCAAAAAAAAACCCAAAATTTATCTACTTATTCACAACAACAATCACAAAGCATTCTCTTTCGATTCTACGTATCTAAAACCAAGAAACCCATTACGCACCCGCTCAAATCAAACTCCTAACGTATTACAAAGCCTAGATGTTTTACAACAAAATCAAAGTTGCCTTTTTAGCGTGATTGGTAACAATTCAGGTGCAGAAAGCATCACTACAATCCTGCAAATCATTAAAACCAATGGACCAAACATCAATAAATGACCCTATTTACTTCTTCAACCCAATTTCAAAACATAAAAAAACCCTAGTTCTGTACCAAAAAAAAATTCGCCATACCTGAACCTAATCAATTCCAATTTGCAACAATTTCCTCCCTTGAAACACAGTCACACACCTGCATAACATAAAATCCAAAATCAAAAGGTAAAACACTCAGACATAATCCCCAAATTCATCCCAAAAACAACTTTCAAAAGTCAAAATTTTCTTACCACGACAACTCACGCCTTCTACAAACTTGAAAGCAAAATTAACACAACAACTAGCACCAGAAAACTTTGCACCAATCCTGCAAACAACACAATAACAAAAACTCAACACAGTCCATCAAATTCAAAAAATCAAAACCCTAATTCAGTATAATTTCACCATAAACAAACAAAATTACTTCAATCAAAAATCAAAACACTGAACATAATGCCCAATTTCATCCCAACAATGACTTTAAAAACTACCCAATTCTCACAACACTCGCACCTTCTACAACCTTGAAATTAAATTGGCACAAAAAACATTCCAGCAATCCTGCGAATAAGACCAGAACCAGAACCAAAACCAAACACAATCCATCAAAATTCAAAACAACAACAAAACTCAAAAATCACAACCCTAATTCAGTAAAATTTCACCACAAACACACAAAATCACTTCAATCAAACACGAAAACACTAATAAATCCTCATAAACAACAAACTCAAATCAAACACAAACCTCAACACATCAAACCGATAACCACAACGCAATACTCCATCATTTCACGCCAAGAAAAAACCTGAAACAAAAATGGCGATCGAGAGATTCGCGAAGAAGAAAAGAAACACGATCAGAACATTCTCAAGTCCGTATGAAACTGAATTTGATTTGGATTTCTGATTTCTATGGATTTGTGTGTGTGTGTAAGGAATCAAGAGAGACGGACAATAGAGTCCTTGGAGAGGAAAGAATCATCGTCATTCATCAATGGTTAAAAGGATATATATTGCTTCTATTTATCCACGCGCTCGAGCGTGGAGTACACTTGCTTTATATATTTAAGAGTTTTATTTATTTTTGTTTTCTTTTTAAGGAATTTGTTATTTTAATTTTTTTTATTTGATTTTGATTGATTGATTGATTGATGCTAAAATTAAATTGATCAAAATATTGCTAATTTTCCTAATATGTTCATTTTACTGTTGTATATTGTAAGAAATTTTTATTTATTATTTATTATTTTTTATCATGCATTTTCAAAACAGATAAAACATAAATAAAAAAATAATGCTATAAATTTTTTCTGTAAAATCAAACTAACTAACGGTGCAAACTGTAATCTAACATAATAAACACGTGTAAAAGCCTACAACAATTTCACTTACTTTGTAATAAAACATTGTACAATAATAAAATTTTAATCTAAAATCCAAATTAAATAATTATTGGTTCATATAACTTATTTGTTCTTAAATATATATATTTTTTTCCATATTCAAATATTTATCTTTATAACAATCTATTATTAAAAACAATTATTTTTATTTGCATTTTAAAAATTAAACTAAAATAATTAAATAAAAGTGTTATAATAATAATTTAATTATTTTAGCTTTATAATGATTTCTTTATACGAAAGACAAGAAGAAAGCAAACGGCTGTGATTATTTTAAATAAATATGGATTTGGAAAATCTAACCGTTTAGATTGGTTGACCAAATATTGATTAATTTGACTCATGTTTACGTATCAATTAAAATTAATTAATTATGGTTATTAATTAATATTATCTCCTAATGACGGTATTATTTTTATTTATTATTCAAATTAGCCATTATAAAATTATATTTTGGTTCACCCAATTGGTCATGGTTGATAGCCATGAAATAGTGGCATTGAATACGAGATTGGAATTTAAAATTATTTTGATGTGGACAATATTTGTGTTATTGTTTACACCGAAAAAAGTATTTTAGTGAATAAAATAATTACATGAAAAAAAAAACCAAAATGACAAGGGTAGAGATATAATTATAAATAGAAATAAAATATTTTTGTGATTTATTTTTAATCATGAAAAATAGAAAAAATTTGTTTGAAATCTCAAGAAATGGTCCTAGGGGAAAGAATCACTCCTTATCTAAATTAGGAAAAAACAAAAACAAAATAAAACAAATATAGAAATCAAATCACACAAAAACAGAATCTCTTAATTTTAACACTAACCCTTTATATATAATAATAAAAAAAAAACATCATTTTAACAAACTAAAAAAAATATGGGTATGAATAATTCTTTTATAAGAATTTTCGTGTTTTTATTCGTATGGGTTTATTTTGTTCAATCCAAAAAACAACCCAAAGTCTTCAATGTCGAAAATTACGGAGCAATTCCTGATGGAAAAACTGAGAACACTAAGGTACACTATTGTCTGTCTTCCGATTCCATTACTCCGAAATAAACATTTAACGTTGATTACATTGTTTTAGGCATTTTTGAGGGCATGGGACGAGGCATGTAAATGGGAAGGAAAAGCAAGAATTTTAGTACCACCAAAAAGGGCGTATATGATTGGACCAGTAATATTTAATGGAAAATGTAAAGGGCCAATTACATTTTATATGAAAGGGAAATTAATAGCACCATCACATATTTCAAAAATATTTGGAGATGATTGGATTAAATTTAATCACGTGGATAATTTAAGTGTTAGTGGTGGTGGAAGTTTGGATGGTCAAGGTGCTATGGCTTGGCCTTATAATAAGTGTCATCAACACCCTAATTGTCCTGCTCTTCCTACTGTAAGTTTTCTATTTCTCCACAAATTCTTATTTGGGTATTTTTCTTGAGATTTTTTTATATGGGTATTTTTTTGCTTGAAAAATAATCATTGGGGTTTTTTCTTGTCCAAAAATATGTTTTTTTATTTCTTTCTCTATTTGGTTTATTTGTTTATTAATTTGTTGGTGATTATGATTGTTTATTTATATGTTAAAAAAATAGAGTTTGAAAGAAAAAGAATTATTTTTTTTGGGAATTTTTTAAAAGAGTTAATTACTGTAAAGGGGTCCTTTTCATTAATTTGCAATCATTCATATTAGTTATGAATTATTATCATTATTAAAATTTTAATTGCTTCACCAAAAATTATTTTAAAACTATTAATTAATTAAAAAATTATTATTATTATTATTATTAAATTAATTATTTCTCTTCTCTAAAATATATTGGAATGACTGTTTATGTATGTTAGTATTGTTTCCTCGTCCCATAAATTATTTTTTTGACTCATAAACTAATTAAATTAAATTCTTTTTAATTTTTGGTGACAGTCAATGGGATTCAATTTCATCAATAATGGAAAAATTCATCACATAATATCGATAAATAGCAAAAATACACATTTCACAATTTACGGATGCAACAATTTGAATATTACAAAAGTCCGAATTTCGGCCCCGGGGGACAGTCCTAACACTGATGGAATCAAAATTGGAAAGTCAACAAATATATCGATTTCTCGAACTGTTATTGGCACGGGCGACGATTGTATATCGATACTTCCCGGGACTAAAAACGTTGACATTCGTCACGTATTTTGTGGCCCGGGACACGGTATTAGTGTTGGAAGTTTAGGAAAATACGAAAATGAGGATGATATCTATGGAGTTTTTGTTAAAAATTGTACTTTTTTTAATACTTCGGATGGATTAAGGATTAAAACGTGGGCCTCTCTGAAGGCTAGTAAGGCTTCCAATTTCCGATATGAAGATATATTTGTTGATAATGTTGGTAATCCGATTATTATTGATCAAGAGTATTGCCCTCATCCTCCTTGCGATCAAAAGGTATTTCATCTTCCTTTTATCACTTTTAAGATTGTGTATATTTCACTCTCTCTCTTTGTATTTCTTTTATTTATTATTAACATTTATAGTATTTAGTACGAAAAACATAGGTTTCAAGATTGTTTCTGGTTCTCTTGAATATATTTTTGTTGTTACAGGTTGCTTCGCACGTACAAATACGAGATGTGACATACAAAAACATACGGGGAAATTCAGGACCAAAGGTGGCAGTAACACTAAGGTGTAGCAAAATTAGGCCATGCCAAAATATAGTGATGGAAAATATAAATATAAGACATGATGGACCATTAGGACCTTCAAATGCAACATGTTTCTATGTTAGTGGTGCTACTTATGGCACTCAAATTCCTCCTCCATGCTTCTAGTTCTTCCAAAAGTACTGTATACATTGCCAGGCCTATTTTAATTTCCATCCAGAACAAATATTAGACTTTTTATTTTGTTTTGAAACTGTGTTTTTGTAACTTTTAATTTTCTAAAATTGTGTTGTGAGGGTTATATATTTGGCATTTTCATAAAATAAAAATAATCCATGTTTTTGGAAATTAAAATTTGAGAAATTTCCATAAAATTGAAATTAATATCTCATAAAAAGAGAAGAAATCCTTTTCATTACGAGACTGGATTATAACGATACAAATCATCCGATATTAATTTGATTTCCGTAGAAAGGTCATTTGAAAGTCAATTTTTTGTGCTCCCTTGGGGCCCATCTATAGTGGTAAAAAGTCGCATATTATAGTACAGTTTACTAGTTTTTTACTCAATGTTGGTAAAATTTAATACGAAATGTGCGTAAACTTACCACTATATGTGGTGGTTGTGAACGGTGAAAAAGTAATCATTCTCCCTTACCACCGGTGCACCATGCAACAGTCACTCAGAGGCGGACACATCACCAGAATAAATGGAAACATGAAATGTGTCCACCTATGATTGGCCCATTCCACGAGCACATGATTCAATCCCGATAAAAAATGTACGAATAATTTTCAATGTTATAAAACAAATCCGACAAGATGTGACTGAAGAAGGAAGATAAAGAAATGTCGATAAACAACAGTCGATACAAATTAAGATCAAGACTGTTCTGTAATAATGTTAGGAAGAAAAGTCTTAACTGCAACTGAAATAACTAGTGTTGCTATCGACAAGTAAAACATCGAATCCAAACAATGGATATTAAATCCTAGCTAGTTCATCGGTGGGCGAATAACCGGTGGCCTAACGGGTGTCTTTGATGGACTTACCCTATAAAGTTAACACAATTAGAGGCCTGTTTAAATTCTCGAAAGTTTATACTTATACGAGGATAACATGTTTACCTGATTGGTTGAGTTCCCAAGACCATCCCCGAACAGTTGAGTGCAACAATTGCGCTCTCCGCCTGTTGAAGAGAAATGAATTAGTCTGTGAAAGGAAATCAAATATGTTTCAATATTAGGCCTTATACTTACCATAGCAAATTCCACAAAAGCAATATGAGTTGAATGCACATGATCCCCCAAGAGCCTCAAACGAGTAACCTTGCCACATGATGATTCGAAGAAATTCTTGACATCAGCTTGAGTGATCTGCAAATATTAATTCGTTAACAATGTTATCGTTTTAAACCTAGGAAAATTAGTTGTGTACCATTTTGTCGATGTTGGTACAATACACGGTGCGGCTACACATTTCTCTTTCATCTTCTGACTGCATCGAGCAAACAAGCATCAAAACACCGAAAATGGTAATGAAACTAAAAGTCAAAGATAAAGTTGCTCGTTCATACCCTTGGGAGGAATGTTGGATTGACGGGAAGGATGGCAGTTTTCGAAGGTAAGATTCGAACAGGGTAGTATCCAAAGAGTGTTCCGTCGAGGTTTAGTGCAACTCTGGCACCATCTGTTGACACGAATTTGATGCAACATAAGAGGTAGATAAATGAATTTTAACTTGAAAATGGTACGACTTACATTCATCAGCGAACTCCACGAATGCAAAGCGGAGGACTGAATGTGGATCCCCACAAACTCGGCAATCCACAACCTGCAAAGTAAGTATTAACATGGTTAATCAATTAATGGGAAAAAAGATGTAATCAGAAATATTCATCGTGATTTCAGTGTGCATCAGAAAAGGCAAATAATTATCCTCAATACTTATGAAATACAAGATGCTCAAATTTGTATTTCTACATATTAAGATAAAACAATATCCGTATGTTTATTCCAGCTAAAAGAACATAGAATTTCTCGGAAATCATTCCTCACAACTAGTACATAAGCATGTAAACTTCCACAGAAAGCCAAATCTTTTAGTCCAGCACACTTGCCCATTGAGTACTTATGAAGCACAGACGTGGGATAGAATTACATATGAAGCAAGATATGTCACCGGTACATACATATCTAACAAATCAGTATATAATTCATCTGAAGTTCTTAATAAAAATTTTGAAAAAAACTCACAAATCTCTAAATCAGCAAATCTGAATGGCAAATCACGAACCAGAATTTGTGACACATACGAATGAGATGCATGCAGACTGAGCTGATGGTGGTTGATAAATTAGTGACAGTAACAACGGCAGTCACTTAAGAAACTAGCAAGAAAAACATCAAACGAGCTTTCATACATTAAGACCTCATCAGTTAATCCATAAACCTCAGGGCACTTCAGAATCATTTCCTAAAGCTGAGAGGTTTAGGCGAGTCTCAAACTGTGCTCGAGGCATATGTGTACCCTCATGAAATTAAAACATTCGCAAAACTGATTGGTATGCAATGGAACATTGTAACTTACTTGCCCACAAGTACTAAATAACCCAGCAAGCTGCTCTTCAGTGATCTATCAATCAAAACAACGAGATAACTATTAGTACAAATATACACCAGTTTCTCTAGGATCAAAAGACAAAAAAAACCATTCAAAGTATGAAAAGTCTATGAATTTCATTTACATGCTGGTCGATATCAGAAACATATACTGTTCGTCTAATGCTATCTTCTCGTTGAACCCTAAACGATCTCCCATTGAACCTCCTCCTCCCCTGGATAACGTTATCTTCTCTCTGAAACAACACATATGGAAAAATCATCAAATAATGATGAAAATAATTATCATATGAAACTTTCTCAAAAGTACTATCATTTTCAAATAAAGAAGTTCCGTTATACTCGGCGATATTCAGAGAAATGCACCAACAGTAAATGGTAAAACTTTAATGACTAAATCTAAGACTACAACGAACTTTAGTGACTAACTAAGACTACGACGAACTTTAATAACTAAATCTAAGACTACGACGCTGTAATAACTGAAAGCATAAGTGGTCAGTCAGATACTTAAAATTTATCAGCTAACAACCAGTTTACCAATGCACTAAACTACCAACTCATAAGTCATAAATGGCTAACAAGGCGACATTGCAATATTCATTGTTTGTGTCTATTTAGAACATTCCAAGAAATTGAGGCCTTAAAGTACTCTTAAGGCGACATTGCAATATGCAATTATGTCAATTCACAGCATTACTATCTAATGAAACAACAATGCATAACCCGAAAACCAGACATATCCCCTAGCTCAATAAGCACAACACATATTTCAGAAACTTGATGTAAACAAGACATTACACTGGCTAGCAAATTCCAGAGCTCCTAATACTCAATTCGATTACATATCACAACAATTCCATCTCTCCACCAGATCAATGAAAAAAAGCAGCAAATCAGAAACTCGATTCAAATCACATTGCATCAAAATCACAAAACACAATTGTTCAACGACACAACCAAACAAACAGATACAAACACTAATCAAAGAACAATGTAAGGACTGAAAATTACACTCTGATAATTAGGGTAACCATCATTTTCACCAGAGAACTCATTAATCTGCTGATTCTGACTATAAGATGAAGGAACAAATTCCTTCGCCAAAGGATTCAGCTTCGTAAACATATCAACAAGCTTTTGCACATCAAATTGAGATTCCGATTCCGATTCCGATTTTGATTTTGATTTCAACTCCAAATCCAAATTCTTAGTAACAGCAACCTCACCGTTCATCTCAGCAACCATCGCCATGAAATCAAAACTAAAAACCCAACAAACAAAGTCACAAAAAAATCAAATAAATTGATAAATTAACAAAACCCCTCTATGAAGTTCGATTGGAATCAAGACCCATTACGAAACTAAGCAAAAAAAAAAAAAGGGAAAGCGATAAAGGGTAAAAGGAAATGTAATTGATTGGAAAGAAAAGTAGGGTTTTTGAGGGATTTGATGAGAGAAAGAAAATAGGGGTTTTATTAGGAAGACGAAATAGGTGGCGTTGGGGTTTTATTTCTTTACCTTTTTTCTAGAGAGGGAAAGTGTATGTATATATTATGCATGTATTAAATTCAATAAGGTTGAAAATGGTAAGAACGGATGATGACTTCCCCATTAAAATATTTGTATATATTTTTTTACAATTTCTAGATTTTTCTGTTCAAAATTGTTTCAGTTTTGGTTTGTGTTTAAGTCCTAAAATTTAGATCCAGAAAATAAAACTTTCTCGAAAGAATATCGACTTTCAATATTTATTTCAATTCTAAAGTTAGTCCATGACCTCTCAAAATAAATGATCAGGTCTCTGCTTTGTTCCGCTATTCTCCCACAAATCATTAAAATTTGTTTTCACTAAAATCTTCTACATTCACATGTTTCCATTGTTTCTTGATTCATGTTTAGGTCTTAATTCTACAATAAAGTCCCTAATGAAATTTGTTCTCGAGTCAATCTTCTCGGTCTTTATCAGTTAGAGACTTTTCAAAAAAAATTGTTCGTTAGTATATATTAATTTCAGTTTGACAACAAAAATTAATCGAAATAGTTAAATTTTTTTTTTGGACAAACAATATAATATCTCTTTCGTGTCTTACTAAAATTAATATATAAATTATGAAGATATGTATAATTCAAAGATTAATAATTGACAATGTAATATAAAATTTTTGGATCCTAGAATTCAAAATAAATATTTGACTACTTTAATGTGCTCTCCGGTGGGCCCACTTAAGAGTAGTAAAATCTCAGATTTACAAGTGTACTCCATCCAAATAGAATTGAAATAGGTGGTGCAACAATTTTGGTATTGGGCTCTACAAATTTGGCACGTGTAAAGTATTGGATCTTTAATTCCTTCAATTAAAAGTATTTGTGGGGAACAAAATGGAATTTGAATTTAGGAGGTCATATAATAAAAACTGGTGGTTAACAAATTCATGTCATGATGGTATAAAATATTATCAGGTATTTTTTGTTGTTCAATATTTAATAATTATACAAATACATATACATACATATACATCATCTACTTATAATTTCTATATGCAACTCAAACTGTGGCTGATGTCTTTCCCCTCAATTATTTTCCTTTAATTTAGTACAATCTTATACTTTTTCTTTTTTTTTTATAATATCTATGTCTATCCAATTATTATTTTTAATTGTAAGATTGTGTGGGATTACGTGTAGTTTGCATATGTTTTTGTAAAATTTAACATTTGAAAAATGCAATAGTTTAATCTGATTTATAAGATTGAGTTTTTATATTATTAAATAATTTATATTTAATTATTTTAATACAGTGGGGAGATACATATAATATCAACTGATTGGAACGGTTACCCATTTTATTAATATTGAATTTATATGTATATGATATTGTTCATCACGATTCAGACATCCACTGAAATATTGAAACGTTCAAACTTAATTCCAAAACATACAGTTATTCAATGGAGTATGGGAACCAGTTCTAACTGATTTAATTTTTTCCCGATTTTAGTCTTATATTTTGTTAAGTTCAATTTGATTTTAAGTTATCTACAACTACAATAGTTAGTTGTAATATAATTTATAATGACTTAGATTTAGACTGCAAAATTTAGACATTAGAACACAACATAAGACAAAATTAAGTGGAGATTATATTTGCATGTTATTAGTTAGACTAAGTGATAGGAGCACAAGTAGCTATCTATGATTATTACTTCCATTAAATTGTGGACTCCATTAGTTCTAATGCATAACAATGACAAAATCCATCAATTTATTGATAACGAAGATTGTCAAACAACGTGTTAAATAATCTATTACTTTTCGTTCACTAATTGGATGAACTTTATTGTAATTATCTCACCTAATATATATTTCCATAAAGGTATAGAACTTTTCCATGTTTTTTATAAAATTTGATTAGTTAGTTAATATACTATGTTCGTTACTTCGAAATAAAATAGTATATATTCATTCGCACAGTTTTCAATATCTCAATAGATAATTTCGTAAAAGTAAAAGCATATATATAGCAGTCATTTATTACTAAAAGATAGTTCAAATTAGTGAATTCACTAGAACGGTTAATAAAACCTAAATCTTATATTAGACACTAACGGTTAGACTAGTTTAACAACTTTAATTTATATATACAAAAAATAACTAGAATTACAAAAATTTCAATGTAGTAAGTATTATTTTTGCACTAATTTTCTTGTAAATTGTGTCGTTACAGAATGTGTATTATGTGGCATATCTAGACATGCGACGTGGACGAAAGAAACACTATAAAACCAAACACAGTGGCCAAAAAGGGAGTAGACACTTATCCTATAATAAAGCAACACCATCCCATTTTCAATAACCAAACAAACATACCATTATTCAATCCGTTGCCTCTTTTTGGCTAGTAGGGGCCATTTTTTATTTGTTGTCACACCCATCTCACCAAAAAGACTAAACAAATGGCACTCCATGCTTCACCCAAGTGTTACTAATCCTAATCCTTATCGTGTCATTCATAAGAATCCGACTCCATTGTCATAAAAAGAGTTTTTTCACGCTGTAACAGTAAAATAACTGCAAACTTAATTACATACAAAATAACATACTTAACACTATAATCTTCCTTGTAATAATTGAAATTTATTGAACCGTTGGATGAGTGCCACAATGTATGTAAAAATATGTTGATCCATGGTTATGAAAAGCCAAAAAACTATTAAAAAAGTTGATCATCTTTATTTTTCCATATTGATATACAAAACATTTTTATAGGTCAAATCAAATAAAAAAAGTCTCTACTTTATAAAAAATGTTCCATTTGTCGGATTCCTTGGTGGACTTGATGTTTCTATCAGTGATTGGTTAATCAACAATCTTTAACATTTATGTCACTCCATTCACAACTCGCCACCATCCATTTTGCCATCACTATTAGGGGGGACAAACCAAACGAATTCTTAACGACTCGGTTCAACTCATTTCGTTGAAAACTCAAATTCTATTTGATTCCTCAGATTATAAAGCTAAACCGCAGTTCAATTTCTAAACTTGGAAACCTTTTTGTTAACATAAAATATATTTTAATTGAATGTTACTTTTAGTAAATTAATACCCAAATAGTTTGAATTTGATCTAGACTTGTGCATGAAATTCGGCTTGTTATGAACTTAATGAATCCAACTCAATTTTATAAAACTGTGTAAGTATTCGTGTGCAATCCAGAAATCTATACAACTTGTTTAAACCAAATTTAATAGTAAGATGACGCCTAAATGTAGCATCAATATATCACTTATTCGATATATGATACTAATATCCCATATTGAATCCAAACTCTCTAAACTTTGGTTAGTTTGAATTAAAACCGAATATACTAAAGTTAAACCTATGACAATAGATCATCGTCACGAATAAACCAGACATCAATCTCCCACTTACCCAACATCCAACATATAGAACCGATCTCGCAGACTGATCATGAACCCTTTAATTTTTGGTTCAAATTCAATCCGAATTTACCAAACTCAAACCCATTACAATTCATCTTGACTCATTTGCAACCAACAAAAAAAAAAAAGTAATTACCAAGCAAACACAAAATCCATGTAGATATATATATATATATATAAGTAAAAGTATAATCAGAAAATTCAGCTGAGCTTCAATCCTAAAACCTATACACATCCAAAAAGCTACAAGCTGATTCTCAAAACCCATAATCAAAACTATGCTAATCATAATCTACAAATATCGAATCGAATCAAATCAAACCGAATAGAATCCGGGGACAATCAAAATCTCTAACAACAATCCCTCTGGTATTCTCCCAATCCAATCCAATTCAAAATTCAAACTTGCTTCTCCAAATCCATGGCTTTTATAAAAGTACCATGAAATCCATACGGTACTCGAG
>JAYMTB010000254.1:0-16144 GCA_036897585.1 Francoa sonchifolia | reverse complement strand
TCATAAACTCTATCCTTCTCAATGAAGTTTTTCAAGATGGCTGCATCTTCTGAACATTTCAGAACAAATACTCGATAATGATCTAGTTCGTGCCACAAATTTTGCAAAATATTAGCATACTCTGTGACTGTTTTGTTCCCTTGTTTCGTTCCCCTTGCTTTCACCTTGATTTCATATATTTGGGCTGCATCTCGAGCCTTTGAATATGTCCGCCGAACAGATTCCCAGATATCTTTGGCTATGGTTAGAAACATGCACGTAACGCTTATGGCTGGTTCCATAGAATCTCACAGCCATGACATAATCATGGAATCTGCTTCATCCCACGCACCAAATCCGGCATCTTCTGGTTTAGGTCCGGTCCCAGAGCGGATGGTTGAGTCGTCCCTTTCCTTTTTATATAGGTTTTGACAAATTGAGACCATTTGAGATAGTTTTTCTCATTTAGTCTGTAGGTCACCCGAACATTCTTTAGGTCCCCGGTCATATGATTGGACGAAACTTCCTCTGAATGGGCAGAGGTTTGAGAAGCAGTGGTTCCAAACATTGAAGCTCGAAGAGAGAGAAATTTGCTTCAGCAAAATTGAGAAAAGAGAAAATCTGGAAAAAAGAAAAGGGACGAGATGGTTACTGGAAACAGAACAGAAAAAAACTCAGCAATGAAGGCTGCAGTTACTGGGAACAGAACAAAGAAAAAATGCAGCAATGAAGGCTGCAAATAGAATCCAGGAATCGAGCCTAAGGCTCTGGTACCATGTAGAATTTAGAAATAAAAAATGCAATATGTTCTCATTGATATTTCCAGATGTACAAAGCTATATTTATAGAAAAACTATAGGAAGAAAACTAGGAAAAAATCATGAAAAATTAGTTGTAATCCCTCAATTTTTAGGAATTAATTTAGACCTAATTTAGAACCTAAAATCTCTATAACAATAACTACAATGCAGCTGTACAAATAAGATATGATTTGAATTAATATCCAAATCATATCCGTACAAATCAGATTTGATTTGAATTAATACCCAAATCATATCCGTGTATTTCAACAGAAAGCAAGGGAGGTGAATGAATGTTAGATAAAGTTTGGAATTGGAAGCTTATGCTTTCGTTTTCTTCAACTTTAGCACTATTTCTTGTAAAATGAATGTGATATCTTGTAGACCATCGAACTACGTCTGATATTGTTGCATCACTACTGAAACTAGTTTAATATTAAGATCATTTGTTGTGAATCTATATACTGACGTAAATGTTTTCTTCCCCTAACTCCCTCTCTCCGAAGACTGTACAAGTTGAAGGCACTGCACTACACTGATTTTTCATCTCTTGCTTAATGTATATGAGTGTATAAAACAACACTAAAATTAAGATCTAATTTCTGAAAAGATTCTATTGTCAGGAATAGCTGATTCTTGGAAGACCTGATAAGATGATTTCACAGGCACAAATACCACTCAATAGATATAACTTTTTTCACAAGAAACTGATGCATATCAAATATCAAGTTTTACTAATCCTGAACCATATCCTCTTTCACATGAGGAGGAGCATATGGTCTTTCATAAGTTTTACTCTTCCTGCTCTATTTCAAGCTTGTCTCAATCTGTCTTTTCTATTCATTCTTCTGATAAAATTATCATTTGGTTTCACAGAAGCTGCAGCATATGGCAATGATGCGAATGAGGTTGGTCTACTTCATAGACTTCTTATCTTCAAGTTGTAATAATAAGTTAACTATTAAAGAATTCAACATATCCCCATTCAGTCTCTTGATTCGAAGGCTCAAAAAGCATTAGATTGCCCTTGTATTGCGCACTTACGAAATGGTCCATGCGGAATCCCATTTTCAGATGCTTTTCTCTGCTATCTCAAGAGCAATGCTGACGAAAAGGTAACTGTTCTATTAAACAGTTTAATTAGCAAGTGCTCAATGTTTTTTGTCAACTATTTTCATTCAACTTCACTAAATTTGGTTTCGTACATCTTTCGAGACATAGAAGGCGACTATAACCAGCAATAATTTGGGTTCCTAACTGCTGACTCAAATATTTTCCAAACCAAAGCAGCAATGGTCCAAGGAACTTCGAACTTGGATATTCTGTGCATAACTTCTTAAATTTTTCAAATGCCCAAATTGTTCAAAGAGACCCTGATATTTTTCTTCGTTTTTTTCATTAACAGGGTTCAGATTGCGTGGCACCATTCGTGGCATTGCAAAAATGCATCAAATCCAATCCGAACGCATTTTCCAAGGACAATTTAGATGAAGAAGAAATCAAGAAAGAAGAACCCCTCGAAGAGTACAAAATCATCCCACCCATATGGTCCAAAGAATCTAAAACCCGAAACTCCAAGCTATAAGAGGAAGAAACTCAAACTTTTCTCATTATCATCCACATTTTACAAAACACATGCATATTAAGATCTACACTTAGATGAGTTATATTGATCTTTTCGATATTTACATGTCTGCTAAAAGAATCACATCGAATTTCCCCTTCTGGTCGAATTTTATCACAGCAATTAGATATTCATCTTTTTTTTTTTTTTCCAAAATATAAGATGGTGCACACACTTTAAGATTAATAGTATTTTTGGTACATATAGGTTATATACCATTAGATACATGGTCAATTTTTTTTAGCAATGTCAGACTTAAAATTATATTTTTTGTCTTAATGTCATACCCCGTTAAACCAAAATGCACGGTGAACATAAAATATCTAATTAAATATAGGTTTTTTTTACTTTTTTGGTATTCAAACTTATAGGTTATATTCAATTAAATACTCGAACTATTTTTTTTAGGCAATGTCAGTTATAAATTTCAAAATTATATTCAGTTGGTACCTTCGTGTCAAAACTTCTTTTTAATTGATTTTGAGTTAATTTGAATATTACCCAAATTTTTAATCTAATTAAATTTTGTTCAAAGTTATAACCAATTGTAATTTGCCCAATTCTAATAGGAAATTATAACATAGGCGATTGTCTTTTTACACCAGGAGCACGGTGCTCCAGGTGTACGCAAATCTGTCTCATAATATACATACGCAAGCGAAGAATGCAGCGGGAGAGTCCAATGGCGTTCGCTTCTACTTGTTCATCAAAGTTGCTCTATCCGCCGCAGATTTCTACAGTCGCCTCCCCTTCTGTTAAAACTCCGGCGATTCCATGGCTGCGCAGTCTTAGGTTTAGCTCAATTCGCGTTGCGGCGGCGGCCCATAACAAATCTGGTTCAGTTCCTGGAGTTCAGAACCAGAAAAACCCTAACAAGGAGGAGGAAGTTGAGGTTGAGGTTGAAGAGGAGTTGCCGTGGATTCAAGAGAAGGCATTGGACTTGGTGGAATTCACTGGTTCTGTTACTCAGGCTATTCCTGGTCCTAGAGTTGGCAGCAGCTCCTTGCCTTGGATACTTGCCGTTCCCTTGGCTTATGCCGGCATCACTTTCGTTATCGCTTTCGTCAAGACCGTCAGAAAATTCAATTCTCCGAAAGCGAAACGCCGCAGATTGGTCTGTTTCTTTACCTTTGCACTCAATTTCTTTCGCATCGTAATATGGTGTTGTTCATTTGAGTGTCCTTATCTTCTCGACTTTGCTTTGTTGCTGGATAAATTATTGAACTTTAAGATGTTTGGTTTTGGTTATGAAATTCCTAAATCTCCTAAATGCTTATCATCACCAACATATCCAAGTTGATGCAGGATGCAGCAATATTGGAATCAAATTGAAATGGATGCAGAACTGACTAAATTGGGGGCTTTAGCTGTGTTAAATAGTAGATGATGCTTCTTCTGTTGATTTAACTGTGACCGATTCATTAATAGTATCATGGGCACATTTTGAAGAATAATAGCCTAGGCTGATATGTTTTCTTTGTTGATTGTAATAGCATCTACCATCTTAATTCCTATGCTTCCGTGCTAAACGTCTTCTCAGTTAGAACATGAAAAGACTTTCTGCTAGATGATTAATTGTTTAATTGGAGATAATTTCCTCAGGTTGGTAAAAATGCTATGCTATGTAAAGCAATAGACGAGTTATTTCAGAAAGGAAAGGATGAAGTCAATGAAAAAGCTCTTAAGGAACTTGTTCAAAAGGTAAGTAACTCTACTTAGTAGCATTTAACCTTAGTTATTATAGTTCTTTGCATGTAAAAATTGTACCTCTACGCTCTTTTTGTTGACGGATTCTTTCATATGCAGACAGATTTTACCATGGAGGATATTTTGCGCAAGTACACTCGTTATGCATTGAATGATAAACCATTCAATCCAGACTTGGTTGCTAGCTTGATCCATATAAGGAAGGCCTCTATGTTAGATGACTCTCAGGTTGCTGAGATGCTAAATGACATCTCAAGACGGATTGTTCGAGAGAAAGGCAAGTCATTGCACTACTGCTCGAGCTTTTTGTCTGGTTCTAGCCTTTGGGTGAATGCTGTAATCTAGAGAAGATAGCAGCCTCTCACAAGAGTTTGAGAGGTTGTATGTGGATTTACTGAATGTAAATTTTAGATTGTTCTAGCTCTTAAATGCTTGCCATAACCTTTAGTACTGTGGATATAAGTTGAATATGCTCACCTAAGGCAACATATGTCAACTGATAACAGTAATTTTGTGATATAAACAATTAGAATAAGAGAAGAGAAGTACAATATACCAAGGTTATGTAAATGCTGCTTGTGTGGTTTTCAGGCCCTGTTGTTATGGATATGTCTGGGTATTCCGAAAAGGGATTCAAGAGAAAGCTTGCAGTGAAGACCCTGTTTGGGAAGGTCTTTTATCTTTCTGAGGTAAGCAGCTGAAAGGTGACTATTTACCAACGCTTATGATAGTTTCTGTCTTTAAATGATTTCATTGGTTGTGTTTTCTTGCGAACTTATGATCCAGCTGCCAGAGTTCTGTTCGAAGGATAGCTCCTTGATAGTGAAGGAAATATTTGGGGTTACAGAGTATGGATGCTTCTCTTATTCTATTAATGTCATCATTTTCCATAAAGCAATCTGAACTTTTGTAGATCGTGTTAATATTCAGTTGTTTTCTCATTATTTTCCAGTGAAGATGCAGATGAACTTCGATCCCACACTCTTTCCGCAGCCGGAGACTTGGAATCCCTTGAAAAGATGGCAGAAGATTCAGATTCTGAAGATTCCGGTGAGGACTCACCAGTCAGTCATTGATGATGGTATCTGCATACAATTTAGGCGCAAAACGGAAATTAGGAAAAGAGTATGGGGAAGAATATTACCCACAGTTCATTATGCTCTTCGGCAATGTTCATTTCGATCACATAAACTTAAAACATCTTAGCGAGTGTATTAGTTTAGTTTCTGTAAAACATGGGATAATTTCAATTTTGAGAATGGAAAGCAGAGTTGATTCAACTCCAAACTAATGTCTCTGCTACTATTTTCTTCAATGCTCTATCATGTACAAACTATTCCCTCGTTCAACAGAAGAACTACTTGCTTGTGTTAGGTGGGACCCACATGCAATGGTATTGGGTTTTATTCACATTTAATAGTGATAATCACCACTCACTCAAGAGGAATGTGGATTTTGACCACTGAATGTGGATACAAGTAATAATAAATGGCGGCATACAGGTTTGCGACGGAGAAACCAATGCCAATGGCGACGGCAACCTCATGAACTCAACCAACCAATTACCTACCTCTACCTCCCCATCTACTCCTCTCCTCTCTCCTTCATTCTCTCTTCCACTCTTCCATAATCGATACAAACAGACGCTTCGTTACTCACAAATCACAAGGAAATATGTTTCACCAATCTATTTCCAGACCTTCGATTTCGATACCAATACCCCCAAATTCATCTCGTTTAAATCGTTATCGTTTGCCTTCGTTTACTCGATGCGAATCTGTTGTTGGGACGGAAGCGCCGCCGAGCTTTTCGTCGTCGTCCAAGAAGGGAGGTGTGTTTACGGGCAGAGATCCCGATGTTAAGAAACCTCAGTGGTTGAAGCAGAAAGCTCCTCAAGGGGAGAGGTTTGAGGAGGTTAAGGATTCCTTGTCTCGTTTGAATCTCAACACTGTTTGTCAGGAAGCTCAGTGCCCCAATATTGGCGAGGTCTAATATCTCTGACGATTTATCTTCTTTTTCTGCAAATCCAGAAACAAATGACAAAATTGTTAGCTTTCATGATGTTCAGTTGAGATATAGATAGGGTCTAGGACTAACATGTTTTCTCATTCCTTTCTTTCTAATTCAATTGTGCTAGATTGTCTCGAGATTGAGAAATTTATTTCATATGCTTTAAAAGATCTATTGCAGTTGTAGATGGTCTATCAACAACTTCACTAATGCAATTTGAATGTCTGGAAGCTGAAATGGGGATCCCTTAATAAGAATTTGAGGATATATTGATTCTGTTAACACATCCTCTTAAAATTAGGGCTCATCAGATGCCAGTGTGATTTGAGTTTGTAGGTGTTACTGGATGATATAGAGTGTGTTTATTCAAGTTGAGACATGCCAATAACACAATGTTAATTGTTACATATTATATGGAATCTTTTGAGCAGTGCTGGAATGGAGGCGGGGATGGTATTTCAACTGCAACAATCATGCTTCTTGGGGACACTTGTACACGTGGCTGTAGGTTTTGTGCTGTGAAAACCAGTAGGAACCCTGCACCACCTGATCCAATGGAACCGGAGAACACTGCCAAGGCTATTGCAAGTTGGGGGTAGGTTGTCAAAACATCCTGTTGTGTTGATAATGTTATCTAGTTGCCTTCATTTAATTGAGCTTTGAAGAGTATGTACCGCTGATTTCTTTTCCTATTGTGAATGTGTAGCGGTGCATCTCATAATCTGACATTTCTGTGTTTTCCGCTTCTGTAGAGTGGATTATATTGTTCTAACAAGTGTAGACCGTGATGATATACCTGATGGCGGAAGTGGACATTTTGCTCAAACGGTGAAGGCTATGAAGGTCTGTATATTTCTTCATCTATATCATTGAGCTATTTATTGGGTTCTCAGATTCTAGAAAATTGGCTGTTTTTATTCCTTGATTCTTTGCTATCAGTAAAGCAAAGAGACTAGAATGCCTACAAATTTTTTTATTGGAATCTGCATTACACTTTTTGTAGAAACTCAAGCCTGATATCATGGTTGAGTGCTTAACATCTGATTTCCGGGGTGACTTGGAAGCTGTGGAGACCTTAGTTCATTCAGGACTAGATGTCTTTGCTCATAACATTGAGACTGTGAAGCGACTCCAACGAATTGTCAGAGATCCTCGTGCAGGGTAAGTTGCAGACCTGGTGTAACTTGGAACCTGTTTTTTGATTGGTTTTAAAAGCTGTTGATTTCAAACTTTCAACGAAGGAGGGGTTTGATTGGTCTTTAGAAAAGAAGGAGGGTGTGATTCCCATTTGTAGCTTTTTATTGCAGGTATGAGCAGAGCATGTCAGTGCTAAATCATGCAAAGCAAAGCAAGGATGGAATGATAACAAAATCTTCTATAATGCTGGGCCTTGGAGAATCTGATGACGAGTTAAAGGAAGCCATGGCTGATTTAAGGGCCATAGGGGTTGACATTTTGACACTCGGACAGTACTTACAGGTATATATGTGAAGTTGCTTCTATGCTATATATCTTGCCCGAATAATTTTTGTAACTGTGTGAGGCTAAGGGTCCATGATCAGTATTGTTTTAAGTCCGGTTTGCCTAAGCACCGCTTGCTATGTAGTTTACCTTCATGTAAACATTAGTTTTCATTAATGAATGGTATTATGTTTGTGCAGCCAACTCCGCTCCACCTGACTGTGAAAGAGTATGTCACACCCGAGAAATTCGCTTTTTGGAAGGAATATGGGGAGTCTATTGGTTTCCGTTACGTAGCCAGTGGTCCTCTGGTAAGTTACATAAGGAGAATGCTTTCCGAATCTATTTCATTTGCTTCAAAACTCGACAATTGTTAACACAAACATACATACCAATTCGTGATTGTTGAACACATATCTTCCTTCTTTACAACAACTCCATGCTCCATTCTTGCAGGTTCGATCTTCTTACAGGGCAGGAGAGCTCTTCATCAAGACAATGGTGAGACAAAGCGGAACGAGCACTGCCTCTTCATCATAGCAATATCCGACTATTACCTCGCATACTTACACAACATTGATGACTTCCCGGGTGAAAAGAATTCGGCAGCATCAGCAGTTGCAGTCAAACAAATTCGGAATTTGACCCTTTTTTCATTACTATATTTCTTTTCAGGCACACATTGCTTCATTTATGTAATTTTGAACAATTATTTAATTGAAGAAACTTTTATTTCAATGCCATTTGTTTTTGCAAATATTAATATTATTAATCTAGTATTAACTTAATTAATTATCCGCATTTCCAATGTGAAATTACGTTTTTGCCCTTCCCTAAAACTATTATCCACTCCGGATACAGCATAGGGGCAAAATTGGTATATCAAGAAAGATGATAAGTCGGCCATAGCCATAGCCATAGCCATAGCCATAGCCATATACGCTCACTGTTTGAGCTTCTCCGGACGAAAATGGCGTCAATGATGAATGTTGTGTTGCTTTTGACTGTCATCTTCTGCTTCATTTCCTCTTCTTCTTCAACTAGTAGATTCGAGAGGCGGAATATGCTTGCTAATAATCTTGGTTTGACGCCTCCCATGGGGTTAGTTTCTACTACTCTTTCACTTGCTTTCTTCGAATCAGAACCTTACCTTAGTTTAGTTGAGTATGGATGATTCGTTAAATCGTCCTCCTTATTATAAGTTTCTGCTGTTTGTTAACTTAAATCATATATGTAATCTAGTGTGTTTATCAGTATTCCTCTTTAATTCTGCCTTCATATGATCAGTACTCACCATTACATAGAAATTGTGACTGTATTTTGCAAACAAAAAGATATTTGCAGAATCCACAATAAGGAAATATTTAACTCAAATGAATATTAGTTGGATACATATATATGTTAAATGATACGAGTGTGTGTGTATGTCTCTTTCTATGCAGTTGGAATAGCTGGAATCACTTCGCTTGCAGTATCAATGAAACCGTCATCAAAGAAACTGGTATTTGTACTGTTGATGAGATTTCTTATTTACTTTCTATGGACTGAAGGAGCAGTTTCGTAATTGTTACTTGTTTTCTTGGTTTCACAGCTGATGCTTTGGTTGCCACCGGTCTTGATAAACTCGGTTATAAATATGTCAATATAGGTTTGATGTGATGTGATTGCTTCTTCTTTATTTTAGTCCTTGCTTCACTTTAACGTTTTCTATATTATTGAATTTGCAATTGTTATCCTTTCTCAGATGATTGCTGGGCCGAAATGTTTCGTGATAAGCAGGTTCCAGTCATTTGGAATTCCATCTATAAATTTTTTGTATAAGTCATTGTATTAAACACGAGACTATGATTCCAGGGAAATCTAGTGTCTAGGAAAAAGACGTTTCCATCTGGCATTAAAGCTCTTGCAGACTATGTTCACGGAAAGGGACTAAAATTAGGAATCTACTCTGATGCTGGGTAACTTGCTTACTACGATTTGTTAGCATATTTCTGTTCCATAGGGTAACGTCATTGTGCTTGTTAGAATTGAAAAGATTCATCTTTCAGGTACTTTACTTGCAACCATTCGCAACCCGGTTCACTTGGTCATGAAGACCAAGATGCCAAAACCTTTGCTTCATGGGTATGAGTTAGTGGTATTTGATTAGAAATATTTGCAGAAAGCATATTAGTTCCTTAGGCAAAACAAGAAAGATCGGTAGTGATATGTATGACTAAACTTTAAATCATTCACTTTTTTTGCAGGGTATTGATTATCTGAAGTATGATAACTGCAACAATGATGGCTCAAAGCCAATTGATAGGTAATGCAATTTAATATATACAAAGCTATTCTGTTTGTACTTCTTGGTGTATGATTGCTAAATTTTCACTATTTTCATCTTGTGTAGATACCCTGCCATGACGCGAGCTCTAATGAAGACAGGTCATCCTATCTTCTTCTCCTTATGTGAATGGTATTCCCATTTGCTCAATCCCCTTGCTTCTGGTTTTATGTTTCTTTGACATTTTTCCTTTCTTTTTGTCAGGGGAGACATGCACCCTGCTCTTTGGGGCGCTAAGGTAGGAAATAGCTGGAGAACTACTACCGACATTGCTGATAATTGGGAAAGGTAAAACTTTATCACTTAAGTGAACGTTACAGCTAAACACATTCTTGGTCCAAAATCATTCTTTTTTCATTTGTCTTTGGACAGTATGCTCTATAGAGCCGACATGAACGAGGTCTATGCTGACTATGCAAGGCCCGGGGGTTGGAATGGTTAGTACATATCCGCCAATACAAAATTACATTGTGGACAAAATATTTAGATGATCTATACTTATTTGAGGTGAAGTGTTATTTAAGTTGAGTTTATGCATATGTATTGTTGTTCAAGCAGATCCTGACATGCTTGAGGTTGGAAATGGTGGGATGACAACAAATCAGTACAAGGTCCACTTTAGTATATGGGCTATTTCCAAGGTATGAAAGATGTCTTTTTCCTCAAATCACCCATTTGCATGAAGGATACAGTTATACTTACGTAAAAGCAGTATTACAGGCACCCCTTCTCCTTGGGTGTGATGTGAGGAATTTAACACACGATACAATGGCACTGATTTCCAATAAGGAGGTGATTGCTGTTAATCAAGGTAACAACTTGATTTTAGCTACTCCACGTGCATAGCTCTAAATATTGACCTTTTTCATGTTGATTTTCTATTTTAGATCGTCTTGGTGTTCAAGCTAAAAAGGTTAGGTGGGAAGGTGATATAGAGGTAATTATGTTCATTCCCATGAATTTCCGAGAGAAATGGTATACATTGGTTGATGCAAAGGATAACAATTTGTATCCTGTTTCGAACAGGTATGGGCAGGACCACTTTCAGGCTATAGAGTTGCTATAATCCTAGCAAATCGAGGTCCATGGCTTAACAACATCACAGCTAACTGGGACGATATTGGACTCCCTGCAAACAGTGTTGTTGAAGCAAGAGATCTTTGGGAGGTAATGTAGTTCTTCATTTCTGCAATTACACAATGGAAGCATTCGTCTAATCGTATCCATCAATCTTGTGCAGCACAAAACATTGAAGAAACATTTCACCATGAATCTGACAGCCACAGTAGTTCCATATTCATGCAAGATGTATGTGTTGAAACCCATTTCTTGAGGCTCACAAAGCTCTTCTTCGGAGTTTTTAATGATGTATTCTGAGAGTTTACTAGTGTGTATGTTAGGACCGAGTTTATATAGGACTGCGGATTTAGATTTATGTTTGACAAATGTGTCTTGTTATTGAACTACTTCAAATCAAATGTAATTCAATCTATTCAGTAAAAAAACTATTTGATTATGTATAGGGGAGAATGATGATAATATAAAAGAAGGAAAATGTAGGTAATTCAATATCATTCACATTGATCTAGTTAAGTATTTAGTCTAATTGTTGGTAACCAGTAGATTGGTGCGGGTCTTATTAGAACCAAATGAGATGTATTGATTTGTTTTATGTCACATAAATAATATGGACGATAGGGGTGAGAGAAAAGGACGGGTTGATATTTCGAAAGCATCTGCGAGTAATAGCTTTCCTAAAAATGTATGTTTGACTGATTCTCGTGTCTCTAAATGGCTTATTCGTGATTTTAGGTCAGGTGAAAGAAATATGAGTCACTGTGGTGTAAAAAAAATGTATATCTCTCTGGTTTTGTATTGCTGATCGCTCAATAAAATTTCATTATTTCGCTTTTGAGAGATAGTGAGCTATATATAATAGGTATTTTGAACTATGTTTTGCATCTTCTATCTCTGGAGCATCACTTTATCTCCCTAAACGTATTCCATTTCTCAAACCGTCATGTCAAATACCTCTTAGTTCCCTCACTGAATAAGACATTCTTGTTGCAACACTCTATTCAACTTCCTCTTCAAAGTCCGCGTTGGTGGTGTTCCAAGGGCCTGATGGGTTCGAGTGCTCACCAACGGGCTGAAACAATACATGGCCCATATTGGTTGGGTTTTTTCTGTCGACCCAATTTACTTTATCATTGTATCGAAGTGGATGTGTAATGATCCAATTTGCTTGTAAAAAATTAGTATGATTTTTTAATTCCAAGTAATATATTTACTTTAAGGAATTAAAAATATATATATTTTGTTATTTTTGACAATTTACAAAACTAATCAAATGACATCATTTTCATCAAACAGGCGTGGAAAAGCAACAGCCGGGTATCTGGCAACCGCCTTTGGTAAGGAAACAGGCGTGTATCTGGCTACCGCCTTTGGTAAGGCTAAGACTTGCCATTTCTATTGAGAACCTTTTGGGCAATTTGTGAAGAGTTTGTTGCAGAAGGAGTGAAGAAATCATGTCCTCTTCCGCCATTTCTCTTTCTCATTATCATCATCTTTCTCTCAATCTCGTTTCAATTTCTTCCAACAATTCGTTTTCTGTTTGTGCACCGATATTTTTCAACAATTACGCCAAGAACAAGAGTAAACAGCGATTGATTTCATTATCCTCCTTTTCGAAGTGCGGTGCTTCGGTTTTATCCGGTTTTGGTGATACTGATGATGTCGGAGACGATAAAGATGCTTCCACTACCGGTAGTAGCGGAGGTGAAATCTCTACAGGTTCAGGAACCACGGCTAGAGGGCGGAGATTGCTCAAAGTTCGGGAACAGAAGCGGAAACGTGAGTTTGACAACCTTCATAACTATCCTGCTTGGGCCAAGTATGATCTTCTTCCGTTTCTCCTTTTTGTATCCTTATTTAGTTGATTCTATATCAGATATGCATTTTATGTAGAGTCTTAGAAGATGCCTGCAAAGAAGACACTGAGCTTAGAGCTGTTCTTGGTGATAGCATTGGTAACCCTGACCTAATGAGGAAAAAGGTATATTTCTCCATTTTTGTTGAGTAATTTACACCATTCTTTGCATAATCTGTCCTTTCGGAATAGTTTTTTTGAAGAACTAGAAATAAAACACTTCGAACCAAGTTCGTGTCATCACCACCACAGATATTAGTTCTTTGCTAGGGAGTATAGTTTCTAAGTGGTAAGCATAGGCTTGTGTATTCAAAATCTTGTTGGGGAGACTCCATGCCTATATTTGTGAGAGTGCAGATTCCTTCCATCCAGATTGTAATGTATTTGGTAGTGTAACAGATTGAAGAAAGAGCCCGGACGAAGGGGCGAGATTTCAGCAAATCAAAAACGGGTTCTGTACTTGCCTTCAAAGTCAGCTTTAGAGAGTAATCTTCCTCTAAAATATAGAATTATCTTCTCTTTTTTAAATGCTTCTGTGAATGTTGATGATACTTGGTATGAGTTAAAGATGGTTTTAAATATTATCGTGCAAGAATTATTTGTAGCCTCACGTTCTTCGCTGTGACCACCAATGCACTATAAATATCAAATTATGATGAATGTCTCTAGTGCAATTAGTTCAGTTTTCCTTTTCAGATTTATTTGTGTAAACTTTTTCTCTTGCTATACAGCTTCAATCCTATTGATGCCTACATATGGTTTGAATTATTTGGATCTCCAGCTGATCGGGATGTTGATCTTATTGGTAGTGTAAGTTGATCCTTCTATAACAAATTTTCCTGTTTTCTATCTTGGATCATTGTATATTTCATTATTCTTATGAGGGTATAATGTGCAGGTTATTCAATCATGGTATGTTATGGGGCGCTTGGGTGCCTTCAATTCTTCTAATCTGCAGGTTTCCATCATCTCGCCTTACTTATTATATGCTGATTATCTGTGTTTGTGTAAAGTAGTCTGGCTAGAAAATGCATAATGTCTACAATACAAGAGGCATATCGAGATTTGTTTAAAGAGTTAAATTACTCTCCTTTTTTGCCTAAACATATGTGACTAGTCTGAAGTAGATTGTTTGTGCTTTTCCTCGTACTATCTTTTGGTTTTCACTGTGAATGTGTGAAAGATTTAAACACACTGTTTGATGGCAGTTGGGAAATTCATCGATGGAGTACGATCCTCTCTATGATGTAGATAAAGGATTTAAAGTGATGCCATCATCATTCCACGACATCAGTGATGTTGAGTTTCAGGATAACTGGGGCCGGGTTTGGTATGAGCTCTGAGATCCAGTTTTGTGATTCATTCAATTGCATTCATCATACTTTTCTCTGAGTACAAATTCTTCAACAGGGTCGACCTCGGGACAACTGATTATTTTGCCATTGATGTACTCCTCAACTGTCTGACTGTGTTGAGTTCAGAGTAAGTCCCAATCACAGCTGATGAATATTCATTCACTCTTGGTGCAGTCTTTTGAGGATTGCGAGTCTGCTTCTTTTGATTAATCGACTCTTGTTCCCCTTTCCATTGAGACAGATATTCAGGCATTCAACAGATAGTTTTTGGAGGAAGGCGATTAGGTGATTGGGAAGAGGGGATGACAAATTCCGAGTATGGCTACAAGTTCTTCAAGATCTAATTAGGATAATATAGTCTCGAGGCTAATATTATTCACCTTCTTTTTAGAGTAGCAAATGAAGCATAGAGAAATTTTATATCGAATGTGACATGATAACTGGCCATATATTATTTTGGTCTTTCATTCGGCAAAATTCTTTTCCCTTAATCTGGTTCCGCACACGATTTAGCGGTACGCTCTTCACATTATCTGGTAAATAATTTTACCAGCACTTAATGTGAAGATTTACTGCTCAAAATATCCACACTCAGTGATGAATCATCCAAATCAGGTAGTAGACTATTCACATTGAATGGCATAAATAATATACATATAGAAAAGGCATTGAGTAATCGAGTACCATATATGGTGGCCGAATCTTCACCACGAAATAGCAAAATCTTGCAATCTGCCTGTGAAGATCACGGAAGCTCAAACAAGAATGATAATCAAAGTAATTCATTCATCATTTGAATAACTGGTTATAATAGACTAAGAAAAAAAATCAATTGGAATCCCACCAATTGGAATCCAATATTGAGCAACTTCTCGTGTTGTTCATTTCCTGCAACAAATCTTAAAATCAAAATAAGAAGCCAAGGGAGATTCGGTATGCACCTGCATATACCAATTTTATAGTCATCAAAATCTTAGAAATCCAAGGGGCATAAAACCAATGCCCAATATGACAATGCCAATAAAGTTAGCATCCCGCAATAAACATCCTCAATATGCTATTAAAAGCAAGTTATAAACTACAGCTTTTCAAAGCTATGGTGAAGAAAGTCTCAAGTAAGTTGTATAACTCCATATAAATGGATTCCTAACTGCTTTTTCCTTCCACATTCCTATGTTCGAAGTTTCGAGACATATAAAAATTCAAGTCATGGTGGTGGAACTTAAGTTGCCTCAACCAGGAATGAACGACGCTTTGATATGTGATGATCTTGTCCTGATTCCGTGGTGTTGGCTTCATCCATAGGTCCCCAAACATCTTATAAGTAGCAACAGCGAGTGGCGGAAATGAGATCTCACCCCTGCGACCTCCTTTGTACTTCCTGGGCATATTAATGATCTTCTCCTCCTCGCCTGGGGTAGGATTTGTGAAACCTATGTAACAACAGAAATAACTTAGCATGATAAATGTTCGTTTAAAAAGATTGACTAGTACAAGATGGCAACGTCATGGCGCGTACATCACTTAACCAAAAGCCCCAAACACAACAGTTATTTGTTTGTAAAGATTACCCAACATTGTTTTTTGTCCTATTTGTGATGCAAGGGAAGAGAGATAACAAAACACAAAAAACACGAACATTTAATCAAGCGCGTGGATAAGAAGAATTAATGAAAGAGACCAGATTCAAACACGTGGAAGCTTAATTGAAAAAAAAAATTCCAGATCATAATGATCAAAGGACCCGAAAAATTCTAGAATAAAATTGTTACTTAAGTTAAATTAATCCCATGATCAAGAAAAAAGTTTTAAGTTTCGAAATGCACCTAAAATGGACATATGAGATGACAATTATTATTTCACATGATGGGTAGGTAACAATGAAATATGGCCATCATTAGGTCAGACAGAAATCCTATACGGTTGAGTGCTTTTCCGATACTTCTGTGT
>JAYMTB010000253.1:0-16185 GCA_036897585.1 Francoa sonchifolia | reverse complement strand
AATTCTGCAAGCTTAATGATGGGTACAACAATTGAAAACATCCCACTGTAAGATACCAATAGGAAAAGAAGATACTTTGAGATGCCAAAGTTCTGCTTTTGATACTTCTTTTTCATATAGAGGAAAGTTGTATAAATGCCAAGATACCCTAATATCAGGTTGTTCGCATTTTTCAGTGTTAATATGCGTTGTTAATTAGTTCACTTGTAGTGACTGAGAATCCATCTCATATCTGAGGCTTTGAAACAAAAAGTCTCTATGACCAGTATATAATTACAACCTTAATAATGTCTGATATTTTATTTCAGGATAGGTTACAGTATGATAACTGATGCGGAGAAAAGAGGAGACATAACCCCTGGAAAGGTAAAACGCGGTAGACTCAACTCTTACTCATGTTGGGTTCTGTATACACTAGATGTATGTAGCGATGCCTTTCGGTTCTTGGTATCTTGTACTTTGACTCAACGCAGGGATTTTACTTAAGAAGGCAACATTCCCCTTGCTAGGAAACCTGCTCATCCTAAATTGACCTAATGTTGCATCTGAACTACTGCTGGAGGCAATTTCTCTAAGCATGAATGCTTGGACCAATGTGATGCCACTATATAAATGTTTATGCCACAGCACAATGCCTAAGCTCTAGTTTTTTTTTTTTTTTCTTAATTTTTTATTTTCGGCCCTTGATATTTGCTGTGATGATCAACAAGTGTAGTGCTATGTTTGTAACTGAAAGACGTGGAAGTAATATCTTTCCTTTGTTCTGAATGTATTTCCTTGACAGAACTGTGTACCTCTTACTTATATTTCTTGCCATTAACTGGGAGTGCTTCATGAATTTCCTCAGTTGGGTATGTATGCCAACCATTTATCATGTATTCTGCTCTTCTAGGTGTGATTTAAACAGTTCAGAGCAACAAAATTGTGGGACACAAGCACACACGATGCTACAGTAGCAGTAACGATGTGACAAAGTTCATTGGGTGCGACTGCTGTAAAGCTTGCACTGGTTTCTATTAGTGGATTAAGTTAACGAACTCTCCAGTTATTTATTGGATATCTTGGACAATAAATTGTGCATAACATTTGCATTAACACACACACTTGGTTGTTTGTATATATGTTATGCATATGTTTGGTTTTTTCATCTGGGAAAGACAGGATTTTCACAAATAAAAATTTGTCTTCACTTCCATTCCATTTTTTGTGAACTAATCATAGAAAATGGGTCCATCTGTTGTTGCTTCTACACCATTCCGGTAATTCTGACGACTTTTGTTCTCTCATTTATGTAGAGTATTCTGGTGGAACCTACAAGTGGAAATACAGGGATTGGTCTTGCATTTATAGCTGCTTCAAAAGGATATAAACTCATTTTGACAATGCCAGCATCAATGAGTATGGAAAGAAGGGTTCTTTTGAAAGCATTTGGAGCTGAGCTCGTTATAACAGATTCCGCTAAGGGCATGAAAGGATCTATTCAGAAAGCTGAAGAGATTTTGAAAAACACTCCTAATTCCTACATGCTTCAACAATTTGATAATCCAGCAAATCCTAAGGTTTGTGGTCAAAGCTACCCAACCATACCTTTGTCAAATCTATACTTTTTTAAAGAAATCGGCTATGTACTTAAAGAATGTTGGCTTCAAATTCATTCAGATTTTTTATGGATGGAAATTAGATATGCATTCATTGTGCAGATACATTACGAGACAACCGGTCCAGAGATCTGGGAAGATACAAGAGGCAAGGTGGAAATTTTTGTTGCAGGGATTGGAACTGGAGGAACCATTTCTGGGGTTGGCCGGTTCCTTAAAGAGAAAAATCCCGAAATAAAGGTGAATAAAGCTTGTAAAATATGTGATATTGTTGGAGAGCTTATGAGAGAATTTGATTGTCCTGGATGACAGCAAAAATATTTGTATAGAAAGTAAGAACTTTTCTGTTTTATTTGGTGATTGTTCTGAGTTGATTACATAATGTATCAGGTGATTGGTGTAGAACCTACAGAAAGCAACATACTTTCAGGTGGAAAGCCTGGTGAGTTTAAAAGCAAACTTTATGGCCATTATCGGTTTCAATACAATGTATATTAACTCTAAACAACTACTAATTTCTGGTCATTATCTAGTAGAATTTATCTTGTATGTCTGTACTCTTTGCAGGTCCTCACAAGATCCAAGGGATTGGTGCTGGTTTTATACCTAAAAATTTGGATCAAAATCTTGTTGATGAAGTCATTGAGGTAAGTGCTCCCCTATACATGTTATTCTTATTTAGTTACATCTATGTTTGCTGTCTCCTTTATTCTGTATATGTGATATTAAAGTTTGGCGATGGTGAAATTCTTTAGACAAAAGTAACCACTAGCCATGTTAGCTGGACTTGGGTATGTATCTGAATGTATGACTTGCACCAAAAAGAGGACAAGGATTTGGGACATTTTATTTTATTGGAGAATTAATTTATATAATAGTACATACCTAAATTTATCTAATAGGAAGTGTGTTATATTTGAATGCTGTCAAATAATCACTATTTGCTGATGAAAAGGGCCAAAAATCTAACTAAACACAAGTGGGTTAGGCATGAAAACAGGCCCATCAAACTGAAGGTAACTAAGAAAGAATTACAAAGGCTGAAGGGCACAAGTAATATAAATGAAAAACCAGCTCTAGGGCTGGGAAGATAAGATATATCCATTTTCCCATTTCAGAAAGAGTGGAGGTTTGATTTAAATGAAACCCAACTCTTGGAATGGGATGTTAGGTTAGTGTATGTTCGATTTGATACATCCAATTTTAATGTAATTACTTAATATCACACAACCTTTGACATAGTTTCTTCTTTTTGCTATGTATTCTTGGTCCCTGGTTTCAGTAGTATATTGTTTCTCAGTCTGAAAAATAAATGAAAAATATTGGTTTTCATATGAATTTGGCGATTGAAACGCCCTGAAATACTGTGGAATTTGCTGATTTATTATTTATCTTTTACTCTTAGATTTGAAAATATCAAATTTAAAGCAATATACACATTTATACTTATGTTAATTGACACGTTTATTTATGCCATCTTATGTAACGACGACGAGTCCCCGTATATCCTTTTTAGGAGGGCCTCCATATCTTAGTTTTAGGCAGTGAACGAATCGGACATCTAGTTATATACATGTACCCTAGTCCAGGTAACATAAGCTATGGAAGGCTGTAGATGTATACCACATATCAGTTCTCACCATTGGATTTGGTGGCAGATATCAAGTGATGAAGCTGTTGAAACTGCAAAGCAATTAGCACTCCAGGAAGGCTTGTTGGTTAGTGTTTTTTTCTTTACCTTCTCAACCATTTTAATTTTTAATGAAGGGGAAATCAAATGGGAGTTCATTTGTTAGTTTTCTTGCAACAAGAGAAAGAAAGCCGGAGGCCACAACAGAGTAGTAGTTAAACTTGCAAAAATATACTATCACTAGTTAGTTTTTGTTTATACATTCGTACCAGCCATCAAAATGTACCTCATTGGGAAATTTTTTTGCTCTGTTTTCTTATATACTTTGCTTCAATTGAAAATAAAAATTACGACCAGGTGGGCATATCTTCTGGAGCTGCTGCAGCTGCTGCAATAGAGGTCGGGAAAAGACCTGAGAATGCAGGGAAACTCATAGCGGTAAGTCCTTACAATTGAAAGTAATGTGAGTTTCATTTGGAGTTTCAGGTCGAACCAATAGATTTTAGAAATGGACATCTCTTGGATCTGACGCACTTAATCTATTATGTTTTATTAGTTTGGGTTGTGCTATGTCTTGCATTCTCTTGAACTCATATTTGTATACATGCAGGTTGTTTTTCCAAGTTTCGGTGAAAGATATCTCTCCTCGGTTCTTTTCCAGTCAATCCGAGAAGAATGCGAGAAAATGCAGCCTGAACTGTAAAACTTCTTTTGAGAAACTGAAGCCTAAGTGATTAAACTAAGTGCTCTTGTTTTTGTCAACTTGTTCCCATAAGAATTTCAGCAAAATACGCAGGCTTTTGACAAATAAACATTTTCGATTTTTACCTTTAGCTTGTTCCCATAACTAGTGTCTTGTTGTTTCTTCACGGTGAAATTTCAGTAATAAAGAACTCTACCAAGGTTGTATCCTATGATTGTGGGAAAAATTAAATCTTTGCAGAAGAAGTTAATAAGGGTTCAACCTAAGACTCCTTGCTCGATTTGTTTTCGGACCAACATTTAAACAATAACAGAAGGTTATTGAAGGTAGTGCCATCTTGAAGCCGAAGAAAGGGGGATGATGTACATACAAGCAATTTTGAAAAAATCATGGTCATAAGACATGAATAGAAACAGAGGCACATTCGATCTTGGTAACAAATTATACCACCCGAGAAACAAAAGACCAAGTAAACATGTGGCTGCCATCATTTCCCTCTCCCGTTAACCTCAGCCTCAACTTCTCTTTTTCCCTCATCCTCCACCTCTTCTGCTGCATCCAGAAATGCTGCTTTCAACTCTTCCTGCTCATCATTGTAACTCTTTTTATCCAATTCCTTATCCAGAAAATCAGGCCCTTCCTCAATCAAATGCTTAGCAACAACATCCTTCAAAATGCATACCCTTCTTATTTGTTTTATTCCCCTTCCCAATCTCCTCTTCATTAGACTAACAGTTTTTTTGCTTGAGCATTGGATCTTGATTTTTGACCTTCATCAAAGCATCAAAACCCCTTTCTTCTTCAAATCATTAAACTTGTGCAAATCCTCACGCTTCTTATTATACTCATATCGACAAGCAAACTGCTTATCAATCTCAATGCTGGAAATATCACGGTTGCCGGCATTGCCATCAGAGTCGAATAATTTGAGTACCATAATGAAACACTAAGACTAAGTTTTTATTATTTCACAGTAACTAATAAAATCAATACAGCAAAAGAAAAGCTCAATCAAACAGAACCACAACCCTAATATAAGAGAAGGTTGTGAAATGGTGGTCTATCTCTAATGAAAATTTTGTGTTACCAAAAAAAACCATATCAATTTACATTACAGGCAATACATGATGTATGTATACAACATTTGCTTAAAAATGCCCATCATCTCTTCGATTTAGCTTAAGAGGAAACACTAACAAGCTTCAAAATCCAGAAAAAGTCGAAATTTTTGTATGAGTAGCTCACGTGTGCCAAACGGTGGTTTGCTAGTTGTGACCCAGTTCTTCTCAAGTTTTACGCCAGTCAGCATCTCGTCGTGGAAAGCAGACACAATACAGTAGATTGAGGTTCTCAAAATATCAGCCATGGCATATGCTTTTAGGTGTAGCGGTCCCCCTCTCTTTTTAGGCGTGATGCCTATTGGCACATCTTTTCGCCCTGCACTCAATGTGGCCCATTTAATACCAGCTGCACCCATTGAATGATTTGAGGATTGCAAGTTGGTCTTCTTCCCCATGAAAGTTTCAACCACAAGCAAGCATGAGATTAGTGTAGAGATAACAGCAGCGTTGCTACCAGAAAGCTGAGCAACTCCAAATCTATCCTCCTCTCGCGATCGAGCAGTCAGCGAGGAAACAATTCTGGCAGACCAGGCACATAGCTGCATAAATGGTGAACAATATTAGATTTCATATTTGAAATAAGCAAAGCTTTTATGCAAAATTTGTTCCTGATTCATGGACCATAAAAAAATTTAAATATAATTACAAGTACGTTCCTATATGCACTTGTATAGACTAAAGCCACAGATTTTCCTTTTTCTTTGTTCTTTCTTTTCTCTACAGGATTGAATCAACAATTATCAATCACCAACAGTTTACCGTACCTGGAGGTTGTTCAGTGGCTCATAGTACTTTGAATCCATTTGCAAGTCATTTGGTGATTGTAACTGATGAGATAGTTGTTGCAGTTTGTCATTAGAAGAACCTTCCAAACCTTCACTTAATTTTGATGCAAGCCGTTCCAAGGGCCTCAAGCATAGGGCTATAACTCTTTTATAAGTCTCACTTGTTTCTTCAAATAGGGCAGCTCGCCTCCAAGTATCAACATTATTCTCACAAACCATACAGAGATCAAGATAAGCAAGATAATGTAGAAGAGAACTCGGGGCACTCTCCTCCAAAACTGCAAGGAGAGGTTCACTTGGATTTGTTTCGGCTGCCGATGATCCTTTAGGAGGAGCAAAGATGACCCTCTTTGTATGAATCACCTACATACCCACATGATGTAAATGACAATGTTAGATTTTCCTGCTTTTGTGTAAGATAGGAATGATTGAGATTGCTATAAAATTAGCTTCTGTACTATCTAAATAGAAACTGTCAACTTAGAAAAGAAATAACAAGAGAGTAAATTGGGTTATCGAGTGTAAAGTATTGACAGGATAGAATGGTAGAAATGCTGATATTCTACTGTTTCTTTCTGAACTGGTCCTATCCAATATAAGATTAGGAAGCATCCGACTTTCTAAGCATGAAGTCCCAGTCACACAGGAAAGTTTTGTCATGCAAAGTATCAATGAATAACACAAACAAAAAGGGTGCAACCAGGTAGAAAAGTGAAGTATAAAGAGGAGAAAACCACAAAAATGTGGTAACTAAATTCAAGGAAGTGCACTCTTGGGCATACGCTTTAAAAGTAGACAGCCACAGAAGGATCACCCTCAAAGGAGTTACTAAGTTCTCACATCTAATGTTCCAAACAGTAAGGGGCACTACTAGTAATAATTAGGTGAGAACTGCTCTCCCAAAAATAGATCTTCTTTCTACCCTCTCTATTAAGAAACAATCCAACAGCAAACCAGCATAGCTAATAAAGCTACAGGCCAAGAAGAGATTTTTTTGGAGCTAACAAGCAATGTAGAAGTAGATGCCCCACTGTCTCCCCATTTTCTATAGAGATTTAGGATAGCCTAAACCCTAACTAAAGTACATATCTACCCTTCTTCACATGTAAATAGGTTTTAACCAAGGAAAAATATTATGAATAAGTACTCAAGAAGACTTTTAGCATGCACTTCTACTTTTTCCTCATTCATAAAAATAGTATTCCATGTCCTTTTCTAAAACAAACGGAAATGGAAACTTAAAAGAACCAGTTGGAAGCAACACAACATTTGATGTACTGATCTTTTTCACATTTTTGTGCCAAATATGCAATACATACAAACCATTGCAGTTAGGTATAACTAGGAAGACAATTTGCAGCTGAAGTAGAATAAGTAACTAACCTGATGTAAATGGTGAGTTAATTCCCAACAAAGAAAGACTGCAAAACTCCCGAGATAAAAATTGATCTGTTGAGCAATGAACTTTCCCACTGTATGCTGACTCTTGGACTGATATGGAAGAGAAACTATCATGATAACTGAAAGGAAGTAAGCTCCACCTGAAAGCTTTAAAGCCTGTTTAACGGCTGAAGGTAGTGCCATCTTGAAGCTGAAGAAAGGGGGACGCTGTTGATACAGGAAATTAAAAACCATGGTCACAAGACATGACTAGATACGAAGACAGAATGAGAGCTTCATAAAAAATTATACCACACATGAAAACAGAAAACCAAGTAATTGCAAGTGTTCTCGGCTTTAAACATGGTATCATTAGCCTATGCATATGCATGATAGTCTTTATTAGCAAAAGAAGAGGAAATCTGTACACAAAAATCCATAAGTTCACAAAAAAAGAAAAACTAACTAGATTACAAATATCTACAGGTTTCAGGAAAGTGATGGGAAGATTTGTCCACTAGAGGAACCTAGATGATAAATTATCATTTTAAATGTCAATTAATGAATTACATTTAGTATTGGATCTGGAGCTATTGCTAATTAAGCTTAGTATTAAAGCTTTAACACTTCTACAAGTTGTGTAATTCAGGAAGGATGCCTAACACATCACATTGTACACTTTCAAGGTCCTCAAAACCGAATGCTTATGGTCCATAATTACATATAAAAGACATGACCACAACAATATAGACTTAGAATGTTTATTTGTTTGCAATGCATGGCATTGTATCCAAATCCAGTTAATAATAAGTAACTTTATGCAACACTCAAACTTTAACTTTTTTATTTCTAATCCTAACCAAGTGTGATAAAGATATACTTTCACCTAGCCTGGCCTAACATGATATATCAGATATTAAATTTCATTTGTTTTTCTGCAGTGCCAGGTTTTCCAGCAATCAGACATATGATAATAAAAGATTCATTATAGGAAGCAAGAATTACATTTATCATAAATTTGGCAACATGTATAGAGAAGACATTGAAGAAAGAACGCTATGGGTTTACCTGTATTATGGGGAAAACCAGGACCCAACGGTGCTTATAAACATAAAACAACCCATAAATCAATCCAAACACAACACCCCTGAAAATTGCTACTCCATAGTCAAAATCCACTGAGCTCACCCAGCAAATCGACATGGTTGACAAGAACCCAGAAACGGCCGAGACAATCACAAACAGCACAAATCGGAAAGAAACCTTGGCACGGAGAGAAAAATCAGAGGCCGAATCAATGCCGCTTGGGAAAAGAAGAAAACGGGCGAGCCCAAGGGCAAGTTGGATTGGGGAAGCAGGACGGTTAGGTTGGGGTGAAGAGATGAACACAATAGAGACAGAGAAAAGGAGCTGAGAGAGGTGAAAGGTTATGAAGGTGAGAAACACAATGAAAGAGGTGTTTAGAGTGGCAATAGAACTAGAGCTACTACTGCTAGTAGTGGTAGTACTAATAATCAAGGTCTTGAAGAAAATGAAAAGGAAGGTGGAGGGGATAGATTGCCATATAAGAAACCCCAGAAATCGGTTCTCCACAGCAGAGGGAAGCTCAGTTCTCCAAGCACTCACCATGATCACAACTGCACACAAATGAAACAACAATTGATTCACAGTCTTACAAAATTGATGAAGGGAAATGGAGAATCAGAAGCAAAAACGAAAACGAAAAGGCCTGAAAATGATGGTGAAAAACCCTAAGAACCCTAGGCACCATGTGAAGTGAAGGTCAGTCAACATCCTTTCTCATTCAAATTAGATCGGGTGCCGGGTCATGAAATGGGCATGATTGATTGGTTCGGGTTTAGATTATCTGGGGCATTAGGGTTTGGATCCGCTGGTATCTTCATTTGTTTTGTGTGTTGTTTTTATGAAGATATTGGCCTTAATGAAGGCTATCGGATTAAACCAGTTGATTATCCCAAGAACATTAATATTATTCCATTCTTTGCTAATACACAACATTACAAAATGGAAACCAAATGAATACTAAATTATATGATCTTCAGGCATTGGTCACTACTGATTACATTACAAAGAGGACTAAAAATTCAAGCTTTTGATGCCTTCCACTTATCTCAACAGCTCTCATGGTGTAAAAATATACGCCAAAGACAAATCCTGTCAAGCCCCCTGCAACTACAAAGTTCTTGGTCTTAGGTGCAACACTCCTATATCCTAAAAGCCCAGCCATCTTACAACAAAATTTCCACAACTCTGTAGCTTCAAAATTGCGAAGCCAGCATATATCTATAATTAGTACACCATTGCAACAAACAAACCTGAAGAACCTTTCTGTCCATTATCATTTAAAAACCCCAGAATTATAAAGAAACAAACATGTTAACCTTGGTATTCAGAAACGAGTTACCTAAATGAAATAATGTAGATAAACTTTTAATCCACATGTATGTGACATTTTTCGAACATCAAGTAGGAATGCCAGTCAAACTTGACCCATAGTCAACTCCAATCTATGCGAAGAATGTCCACCAAGAAGACAGAACTTGTCATAAAGTGGCTTGTTGCTATTTTCTACGCCATCCAAAAGATTGCCCATTGTATAAAAAGACTAGTAATTATCTCACAACATGAATAGCACGACCTGTTCCTAAGCACCGGAAAATCCATATACTCTTGCGACTTTCCTAGATTCATCCTCATCCTGGGAAAGCGCAACAATGTCATATCCGAACTCGACTAATTGCAAATTCAAACCTTGTGTCCATAATCCCTAACAAGTGGTTAATGGTTGCTATCCAACATAAAGCAATGTCATATAACCTATCAGACCCGAGAGCTGTGCTAATACCAGTATTATCCGATCAGGAGATACATGTACCACAAGGGACAACATATTGTATTGAATTTGCTAAAGGATCATTAGCTTTAAAACAGATTTAGGGAGAAAACAAATATGAAATGCAGTGGAGAAAAAAGTTTCAGTGATATCAATGGAACATATAAAGATTAGCCAAAAATTGTTACTAATTGGCAATTTACACAGAATATAATGAACTCGAATCCAAAAAGCACATACGAGAAACCCTATATTCAACCAAAAACCCTAATCCGGAATAAAACTAACCAATTTGTACATACGAGAAGGTGCATAACAATGAATCTAACTTACTGAATGAGAGAGACGACTGAAATTTGGTGATAAATCTCTGTTCGATTCTTCTGATGATCCACAATTCTGCCAGGGAAAATTCAGAAACGATGATATGGGCTCTGGAATTGGGCCTAGCCCAATACCATATTAAATGGCAATATTGTAATTTCGTTCATCTCCGGAACTAGGGTTAGGGTTTCATCTCACCTATATATATACCCCAAACGCCAAACAATCATCTTCATCACGCCACTGCCATTGCTGCAGCGTCTCTTTCTTTCTGTAGATTTGCATATGCTAGAGTTTTAGTTTCCTATTGCGCGTCTTTGCGCAATAGCTTTATGTTTGTGATTTTTTATTGTTTGGAAAGCCAATTTGCAGAGCAAGAGCGTCGAATATGTAAAAATGGCGCATATTGCATTGAAGGTTGGCCATATCATAGCGATTCTCCGTGCCTATCAAATCTCTTGATTTTGAATACGGCCTCGAACAAATCGCTACATTTCTTGTCTTTCAAAGAATTCTTTTTACAATTATTTTATTTGGATCTATGAAGTGAAGTAAAAACTTTGATTTTGATCTATCTGAAATTAAGAAATCAGTGCTTTTACTTGTAGATTTTCATTGATTTTGACCTATCGGAAATTAAGAAATCAATTTTGAAAGTGCTTTTACTTGTAGATTTTGATTAGTTAAGCAGATTTGGTCTAAAATGATTTTGCAGAAGGTAGTTTTGTGTTTTTGAAACGTTTGTGTGAATCTTTATTTGGATGAAGTAATTATGAAGGTGGGGGGACTCATTCAGTTATAATTAAGAGGTGCTGAAACATATGATGGTATTGGACAATCAATTTAAAACATACTAATTATGTAAAAGTTCTAAGCAATACATGTCACATACGAATATGAGAAAGACCAGAAACACAGTTATAACTCATCATCATCTTCATCAAAATTGCCAAAATACTTCTGTTTCAACATCACTCTTAAAACACATACTTTTTGACTCCTGCCAACATCCCTAACAACACAACACTGACAAGAAACACAAAAACGCCATCTGCACTCCCCCACAAATCATCCTCACTCAAATGCCCTGCACTTAGAGCTTCACTTGTCTGTCAAAAATCCAACTGAATGGAATACTCGCTCCTTGCTTTGCCCTTCCTTGAGCTCTCTCCTCCAGTCTTCTAATTCTCGGGGCCAATCCACAAACATATTCCTGAGCTTTTCGTCCATCTGCTGAAAGACCAGTTAGCTGCTCCACTTTCCACCTTCCCACCAAAAACTCCAATATATCCGCATAATCCCTCGCAGTATACACCCCAAGCCGCTGTGCAACAGCTGAAAAGTGCTCAAACAGATTGTCATCACACCCATCATACATCAAGTGGGCTGGCATTGAGATTTTCTTCCTCATCATGTCAGCAAAGGCCACAACAGTTCCATCAGGATCTATTTCCAAGAGCTTTTCCACTATCTTTGTGTAGGCAGTCTCATGGCGCTTCTCGTCGGATGCTATTGTACCGCATATTTGTGCCAAATTGATGTCGCCATAATCCTTGGCATGCCTGGCAGTGTTTCCATGGGAGATAAAGGTTGCACGTTCTTGGAACGAAGTGTAAATGAACCCCAGGTATGGATTGTTTTCCGTCCGGGGATCCTACAAAAAGCATACGAGTTAATAACTAAACAGTTATTTCAACTATATGTAGTCTAAATTTCAATTGAATAAAAGGAACGTGATAATGATTTCAAATTACGTGGCAAGGATCTTACCATTCCTGAACCGATTAAATACTGAATTGTTTTCTCAATTTGCTTCATGTCCACCCGTCCACACAAGTACATATATTTGTTGAGAAGGTCACCATGTCTATTCTCTTCAGCAGTCCAAGCTCTTGTCCAAACTGCCCAAGAAGTTGGACTAGCACCAGTTTCATCGCGAACTCCATCTAAGGTATTAAGCATTGTTTGATAAGTTGGGAGAGCTTCTTCAGTGATCATATCTCCAACTAAACAAACAAAGTAGTCATCTGGAATTTCCTTTGCCCTCTCCCTCAGTTCCTTGACTTGATCATAAAATCCATCAGAGGCTGGATCTGGCAGAAAATCCTGTGGTTGCCAACACTTCTCAACTGGCTTCAAGTGAACCAGAATGTTTTTGTCAGCCCAATCCTCCATAGATTTAAAGATCTCGATCTTTTGAGGTGGCATGGAGTGGAGTACTTGAACATGCACCTCGCGAGGAGGCATGATTGGCTTCTTTAGATTCTCAGCCTCCCTGCATGAACAGAAACTATAGGCATAAATGGCTTTTTAAGGGGAGCAATAACATTCCTAGCATACATTTGAATCATGTAGAATGAAGCTGAGCAAAGTGTAACTTATATCACTGCAATCTGTAGAATACACAACATGCATTTACATGCTAGTTGACCCAAAAACAACCACTTGATACACACCAAACTCAAAGTGACAATAAAATCATTTTATGTAATTCACTCTTTGCCCACATGCTGAGACTCATTTAAGTTCTAAATTAATGAATCTCAAGGATTTATGAGATGAGGGTAAATCTTGCTGAGCTAGATGCCTATATTTGGAGACATGAGCCTGCAGGAGTTCATAAAATGGCTTATATTTGTAATCCTCGGAGCTCTTTGAATTGCAGCATCAAAAAATCTACTGAATATATATATTGCTACTTCAGCAGAGTAACTAAATTATGAGATTATGTAAACTCGTCTTGATGATTAGTTAGTCCACTTTACTTTCACCTGATCGAAAATTTTAAGATTTACCCACAAAAAGTAGCACCACTATCATCATGGATCTTGACAGAATTCAGTCGTTCAGAAACCATGACAATTGTTAGGAACCTTGATGTCTAAACTCTCCATGGATTTTAAAGAACAACACTAATGTACATGTAGTATATAAAGGATAGAAAACTCATTGGCTAGAATATCATGAATTTTTGGTTTTGTGAATTGATCACGTAGGGTAGGAAAGACAAAAAACCATGGCAGGAACATCAAACATAAAGTCATTAAATTATTCAGTTTTCTTTTTGCAGAAAGTATAAGAAACTTTTCTAAACAAGTTGAAATATTAAGCCCTTTTTTGTACATTAACATGAGATATGTATATCATGCTCTAACAAATACAAATTTCAATATTTATCAAGTGAGAAAACTGCATAAAACACAAGTTTGTCATTTTGGAACAATCACTAGCATCCTAAGAGGCATGCTGGGGATGATCAAAGGCCATATCATGAGATATCAAAGAAACAATGATAGCATACACTAAAGAGAAAACACAAGAAAAAAAAAAAAAAAAAACCACTCAAATACGTATTTAGACGAGATGCCAAAAAGTCCATTATCAACATAAGGCATGGTTAATTAGGTACCTGGCTAATAACAACCAAAACCATGACTTTAATCAAATTTGAGAGTTTTTGCGTAAAGGAAAAAATTACTCCTCTAGAAAGAATCATTGTGTATTTTTGGGGTAAAAAACTCACCTGATGAATAAAGGTTTTGAATCAGATCAATCAAATCATTTCTCATCGAGTTATTTTCGATATTTAAGTACTTAGATTAGCTATCATTGAGTTTAAAATCTTACTGAATTGTAAATCTTAAGTTTATGAAAACAATTACGAAACATGATTTGGGAAACTAAGTTTATTAGTTTGTGTTTTAACAGATTATCTGACATAGATTCACCAACTTTATATTGTGTTTCAACAGATTCAAATACATGTAAATGAAAAAACTCACTGAAAAGTAACTACGTAAAACAAGTATCCTAATGAGAGAGAGAGAGAGAGGCAAAAATGACAAAACGCCCAGCTAATGTGTTGATTTGGTAGAATTAACAAACAAACAAACATGACAGACTATTAATGTTGGGTAGCTAATATAAGGCGTAACAACTATGCACCAAGAAACCCCGCAATGCAGACAAAAAATGTACATTGTAAAAGCATAAGAAGGCAACAGATGGATATTCATGCAACCGCGAACACATCATGTATTTCATGTGAAGAACCAAGCAACTTCAATGCAAAACAAAATTTCAGTTACATAACAATTTCACAATTAATGTTCGAACTTTCCACCAAGGCGAACAATATATTCAAATAGCACATATTATTACATTGCTTGTAAAAATTGCCACCAACCCAACATTTTAATACAGAGACCAAAAAACTAGCAAGTCAGTGAGACATTATCAGAAATACATAATCAAATCATACTACTTGATTAAGCAAACAAGTAATGTAAAATAAAAATAATTGATTCCCAAAATACAAAACTAATGATCCCATCCCTCTTATCCACATAACCAGACCGCTTAGCAAATCAGGTAATCAGATAGACATACTCTAATAGAACAAATTTACAAGAAAAAACTTGAAAGCAAAATGATTGAGACAAAAAAGAGAAAATAAAGTAGCATCAAGAAAGAAATGCTCTTAACATCAAGCAGAAAGCAGACCAGCCATCAGCAAAATACTAGAGCAAAAGTAAGCATCAGTATATGCAATACAAAGTCAAGTATAATCTCTTCATAATGAACACAGCATCAATCTCAGTGTCACAAAAATCACATATGAACCTGATTCAATCAGAAAAGATAAAAAAAATCTATTACAGCAGCGTCCACAAAGAAGCCAGCAATCAGTAAACAATAAAAGCCCATCACACTGAATTCAAATTTAGCAATAAGAAGATTCAAAAACCAACCCATATGAACAATCTGAACCTAAACCAAAAACAGAGAAATACCCAAATCCAAAAAAACAGTTATATGACAAAAAAGTAAATCAAGATCAATAAAGAACCCAAAAATCAAAAACAAAAAAAAAAAAAGAGAGAAATGAGAGTTACTTGGAGCCAGAGCTAAGGGTTGAAGCCATGAAGAACTTGGGAGATCTGATGGAGTTGGAGGGCATTTGAAGGGCAGAAAAAGAAGATGGAAACTTGAGAGATTGGGAAGAAAGAAAGGGATTGGAATAGAGAGCCATGGATGGAAGATGGGTATGAGTTTTCCTCCACAGGAGAGAGAGAGAGAGAGAGAGAGAGAGAGAGAGAGAGCCTAGGGATCCCACTTTCCAGTTGATGAGTTATATAGCACTGTTTTTGCTGACACTATTCACTACCATATCATCTCCCTTCACTTTTGTTTTATTCATTGTGATGAAATAAATACACCCTTCACCTTTATTTCTCATGTAAATCAATTACTATTACTTTTTTATTTTTACCTAAATAAATTTTTAAAACTGGCAGAATTAGATGGTAATTACTAATTTAAAATGCATTTTAACATTTAGTTTTCAAAATATTATATTTAAGTAGATATCAACAATTTTTAATGTTTTAATATTCTATTCTATTAATTACTTTGTCTTAATCTATCAATTTTCAAAATTTCTCCATCAACAACATCATGCTTATTATACTTATAATATGATCTTCAAGATATATCACGTTTTTCTTAAAAAAAAATAAATTATAATCAAAGGCGAATTTTTAAATGCGATTTTAAGGCAAAAGTGTTTTGAATCATAAGATTAAAATCACTAAATCAATCCAATAATTCAATGTCATAAAAGTTTAGGAAAAGACACAAGTCTTGTTACAATCAGCCCATAATTTCCTATTGTTTTTCTTTATTAATTTACATTAGTACTATTCTCACAAAATACACAATCAAATGACACCCAAATGAAAAATTCATCACACAAACCGGTTAAATGGTTTTCTCCCAACCCCAACGGGC
>JAYMTB010000252.1:0-16192 GCA_036897585.1 Francoa sonchifolia | reverse complement strand
TCAATCTTCAAGCCAATTAGGAAGTCAGTCAGGACCAGCTTCAAGGACCAGGAGAAGGTTCCAATCAGGAATTTATTTAGAGTAGGAGAATCATATGCATTTAATGTGAACATATGTTTTTGTAATTTCTGTAGAACATATTCCTATTTTGGTCTGTTGTGAATATATGTTTTGTTCCTTAATTTACATGTATTTTGGTCTGTTGTAAACATTTAATGTGTTTAATATTGTAATACGTGTGAAATTGGAATTAAATTGTTGCAGCAGAAATTCGAACTTTGAAACCTTGGCTCTGATATCATGTTGAACTACCAATTGACCCAATATGTAATGGGTCAATATGTATATCTAACAAAAATTATTTCATTTCATTGATTTAATAATCAGTTACATATGAGATTAGCCATATATATTGGCACCTAATCAGACACCCAAACAATTATATATGACTACTTGACCCAAACAGTTACATATCACAAATATTACCATTATAATTACTACAATGTTACTCAAAAATCTGACGCTAAATCAAAACAGAATTCAGGTTCTATGCATCAATATGTAGACAATAAGAAGCAGACAACCAATAATTGACTAAGAAAGACCTATAACACATAATGCACCCTTTTCTCGATATTTCTTTGCAACAATTTTTCTCTTCAAGGACATTCATAATCCTAAGCAACCCATAAATTATTTCTTTCCAACGGTCACAAATAGGAGGATCATACCACGAGAAAAATCCACACTGATCTTTACGAACAGATTTGCTACAAGCCAAAAATCTTCTTCCAGGATTCGAATTTGTCTAACTGGTATGAATCGTTGCAATGTTATCACAATAGCAATGTAAGACTTCAGATGGGTCATCGCGGTTGCAAGCATGCTGTTTCTTGACACGACCATCACAACTGCACCTGCTAAACGACGACATTAAAGAAAGAATAGCTCAAAATACAGGAGAGGCCCTAATTTGAGAGAGAAGAGAGAAGGCCTAATTTGAATTTGATAGAGAAAACCCTAAATTGAGAGGAAAAGAATTGGTTTTTTATTTTTGTTTTGGGGGGTTTATCTGCCCCCGTAAAAATGACACAAAGGCATGTGGCCCTGCCAATGACATATAGGCATTCTAACGGTGGAGTTTACGAAACAGACGAAAATAACTAATTCTGAGTTTTTAACTTATTTGAGATTTTAAAGAGTTTCGGAAATGAATTGAAATTTTGGTAATAGTTAGAGTACTAACATATGACTTTTTTAAATAATAGATAAATGTATTATTTACCCTTTTTTAAATAATAATTTTTTTTTTCAATCTTTATAATTGAATTTTTTTCTTTTTAGGGGTAATTCAAAAAATCACTATTGTGATTTGCTTATATTCCAAACATACCATTTTTAATTTTTTTAGAGTTAGCTATGTTTTAATTTCTATTTTGTCAAAAATTCAATTTTTTTCCAAATATATTTTTAATCATATTTACAAAATATAAATTATTAATTATTTTTTCTAGTTACGCATTTCAATCTCATAATCAAAATTCTGAAAAAAAATTTGACACAAATTTTAAATGTGATTGAGAGCGTAATGGGAAAAAAACTTAAATTTATTACAAATAAAAACCACAATTTAGTTAAGTGAAAAAAAAAACACAAGAAACACAAAAATGTACGTGAAATACTAGCCAACAATGATGTTTTTGTAATTCTTTCTATTCTAGGTTGGTTACTTTGAGAATGAGTTTTATTTTCATAAAATATATATATATATAAAAGATAGAAAATAGAAAATATGGGGTAATATGTCTCAACTTATCATTGATAAGCAAATGAACCACTAGTTTGATGTTTCTAAACTAAATGTTAAACTCTAGAATTTCATGTGATAAAAGTATTTTAATTTTGAGAGATTATGCTTATGAATTACATTAAACTTTAGAGTAATGAAATGCCTATGAGTTGTGCACAATTCACCATCATATCATTGTCACATACATTGTGCAAATGACCATTTTGTACATAGGACTTCAAAAATGCTCATGTGTTGACATAATATGGATGTCACATTAAATATTACAATTCTGCCAATTTATAGTTTCATTTTTTTGAACTACAAAAAACCTCAAACACACAAATTGCCAACCAATCAAATAATCCAACTTGTATAAAATATCCTATGCTTTGTCCATGTGTTTTAAAAACTATGCTGTGTTCCTGATGACTTAATATATACCCATCCATAACATGAAATGGATAAGCTCTAGTGTACATACACAATAAGAAAACTGATGCACAAATTTTGCACATTTACTCCCGAAATCTATGTCCCGGGCTTTGATTTCCCTGCATCTGACCTCAACTCTGCCAGTTCAATTTGCCATGTGCCTGGCCTCTACTCCTATTTGTTCAAGCAGTGAGAGCTCTGCCTGCACAATCCATTTCTAGGACAAAAACTTTGCATTGGGATCAATCAAAGCATATGCTTTCTATTTTTTACTAGTACAAAATCATTGTTGTTTTCAGGTCTCAGAAAAGGTTGGCCTGGCGGCCTATCCTACGCGGCAACCCAAAATTCTGATAAGCCCTGATTTCACCTCCCAGTCCAGCCGTCACAATTACCAATCCCCATGCTGTTGCTTGGACAGCGTGACTACCATGGCTGCTACCACCATCTAACCAAGACCAAGATGACGACCAAGATGAAGTTGACGGACTGGCAGCAGAGATAGAAGGTGAAGAATCACCATATCTAATTGAGGCAGAACCTGAATTGAACGACTCACCTACTTCAACCCCTGAGTCCAAACGAGAGAGTTGAGCAAGCTCTTCTTCTGGTTGGGTTAAAGATTTCTCTAACACATTATTTTTCTTGGGTAGAGGTGGCAAATTTCTCTTGCTGTTTGCAGCTGATGTGTTGTCTTCTCTATTTGGTGACTCGGTGATGGAGTTTATCTGCATAGAGGAACGTTTTGAGTGTCTTTTGGAATGCACTGGAACTGGTGGAGGTTCACCCTTCACGCTTCCAGGCCATGGGATTGCTACTGAAACATCTCTACACTGAAAATGTTCATGAGATCGGGTAAGTAAGGTTTTGGGTTTTCCTGTGCCTGCATTTCGTGGTTCTTCACGCTTCCATACATATACTTGAGAATCTTCACTTGCACATATGACATATTTTCCATCTGGGCTAAATGAAGCTGAAATTTGACTGCTAGTATTTCGAAAACCTGTCACCCAGCAACATATCCAATATCATTGACCTGAAAAACATATAGAAAGAGACAAACATATCAAGGATGAGATCATAGAGGAGGGACCTCGGAATTTATGAATGAGATCTGAACCTTCCACAATTCGAATACGCGAATCAGCAGAAGTGATTAGCACATCACAGGGATTCCCTGGGGCAAACTGTGAAACAATTTTGGTTAATTTGCCAATAGGATTCCTTGACTCATGCAGCATAGACATGTCTATGGAATGAAGATAATATGTTGAGATGCAGTAAAGGCAAGAAGTAGAAGTACCTGGAGTCCAGTAACTTTTTTTGCACGAGTCTTCTTCTTGGTTAAAACCTCGCTTTTCTGACTTAGTTTGCAACCTGGATCGTTACATGAAGTGGACAGTCAAGTCTTTGTGTAATATGTGATTAGATTGTAAAACAAGGATAATGTACGTTGCAAAGCAGTAAAATAGTCATACCCTCTGTGTTGTATAAGCGGCAACTCCCTTTATGAGAACCGATGTAGGCAGTCTTCAATCAAAATAACATGAAATATCAATTGATAAATGACCATTAGCATTTGGGTTAAAAAAAATTATGGATAAGAAAGTTGGTGAGTAGATTCAAGTTGATAAAAACTATTATTTTTTTCTTCTGATAATTATTATATTGGGTGGGTGATTATAAAGCACAGTAGAGTAATCAAAACATATTGCTTCCAATAAGGACTTAAGACTATGAAAATTTGTTCTGGATGCTGTTTGTCATAGTATTTTTAAACCTTGCTTGGTAATTTTCCATGACTATACTTTATAAAGTTGAAACAAGTCAACCCCATGGCAAAATCAAAGCTTAATTAGGAGTACTAAAACTGAGTATTGAGCCAAAACTAGCCTGCAAAATTAACAAAGCTACACCTGGCCATCAGGAGAATAGCATGCAGCAGTGACCATTTCATGAAGGTCAGTATAGTCCACGACTTTCCGATGAGGGACGTTCCATATTCGAACCTTTGAATCAAGGGAGCCACTGATGAAATAGTCATCATCTACTGGATTAAACTGTATGCAGGTTACTGACAGAAACAGAACACATGAAGCCCAAGCTATGTTAGTACAGCATGCCGGGTTAAATATTGTTTCACTCAGATTGGCACATTTTATTTTACATAGGAAGCCATCTTACCATAATCATTATGTGCAAACAACTTCAGACAGGACTTTGATTCAATGTCCCATAACCTAACTGTTTTATCCATTGAAGATGAAAGCAGTTGCTGCAGATTCATAAAATTGGCCTACTAGTTATATATTCATCGAAAAAGAATATCAATAAACTATTAATTAAATCAATCTCTATATAACAGAATATATTATAACTAAACTTTATACCACAAAAAAGAAAAAAAAAAAAACATCAACATTGGAGAAAGAGTTTTGGATGTTAACCTAACTGAAAATAGAGTTATACTCCAAACCATCATATACTGACGTTTCTCCTTCGAAACAAGACAAAACATAATTGTATCAGTGCAATGGTGGTTAGTTGTGGCAAGACTATCCTAGCTTGTGAAATTATTTTTTCGTAATGTTGTTCAGAATCAGACAAGTAAGTGAGGAGAGGGACCCGTAGAATATGAAAGCCTATTGTGTACAAGTTACAGGATTTATAGAACTAGACTAATGATTGGATTAAGAAATATCAAGCCCTAAGTTCAGGAAGAAAGTGTTACTTACATATTTAGAAATTACAAAATTTGTCAATTACAGTAGTGGGGGAAGCTAACCTGAGATCGGGACCAAGACAGGTCCAAGACATCATCCAGATGACCTTGGAAGGTGCAGACGGGTTTCTCTGAGAGAGAGAAAACAGTTTCTGGAACGTGGACGTAGTCCGGAAGTGCGTTACCTTTTCTGCTTGCAGAGCCCTTCCCCTTCTTTCTCTTCTCAGATGGCATTGGCAAAACCTCTGCAAGATGTACTCTATCAGGGGAACTGCTCAAAGAGCAATGAAGTGGACTGTCATTTCCTTCTTCCGGCTGTCTCATAACCTCACAGTCCTGTACTTCCCATACATGAATTACTCGATCCTCTCCAGCACTTGCAAGGTAATGCGCATCTGAACTGAACCTCATAGTCCAAATTGAGCCCTGATGAGCTTGAATTTCTTGACACAAATGTAGCGCACTGAGATCTTTATGCGATTTTCCTGTTTGTCGAACTTTTATCCATTCAGAGGAAGAATTCTTGTTTGGTTTCTGCTCCGTCACCACAGGTTGTTCTCTGTCAATCATTAATCCGCTCATAGAATTTGCAACTCCCTTTATATTCTTTAACAAAGCAGCTCCTCTTCTCTTGCTTAATCTAAGACTCTTTGAAAAATACGAATTCGCATTGAATTTCCTTTCACTTCCACCATCGATTCTCGAAACATTTTCCCTTCGCATTAGTTCCTTAACAACAGGGGAAAAGCCTACACACTTCTCGAATTCTTCCATGGTAAGCTGTTTCCCAGTCTGAATATCACTAAGCCTGTTCCACATCCCTTCTTCATCATATTCATTAACAATAAACTCCTTTCCAGTATCCAAATTTCTTATCAAAAAGAAAGAATTAAACCGACTATCTGACACTATAGCCGGTGATACACGGGCATGGCGAAATGATAGCCTACTAATATTATTTTTTGGTGATACTCTAATTGAATCAGGATACTGACATACTCGAGTATGATGCGCAGAAATGACCGAATACGTTCTTGTGAGCCGTTGTTTCGAAGTTGCACCAATGAATTCATCTTTCCTCCTTCTCGAAATCGAAAACGATTCTATCTCTCCATCCGACCTCGATCGAACAAGAACAATCGGTGAAGGCGTTACCGGCGATCGCTCCGGCTCTTGTTTCAATTCTTTCGGAGGAGAAGAAGCCCTAACTACAGGTGTCGATTCCGTAGAAACCTCTGGTTTCTCAAACTTTTGAGATACATTTCGTTGCGTTTTGGAACTAGCAAGCCTTTGAAACTCTTTATCACAAGATAATCCCATACCTTGAAGAAGACGCTTCCGTCGCTCCCTAATCGATCCAGGCGCAGCCATCCACACATCATACTCGGGCGACATTGAGCCAGCAAAGCCACGAAACTCATCAACAGGAGCTGAAGAAACAGTAGAGGCAAAAGACATACGACTATCGTCAAATTCATCGTAATCTTCATCAGAACCAGAGGAAGCCAAATCCAACGAAACAGCAGAGGAGATTCGATCAAAGGATTCAAAGAAACGTTCATCATCATCATCTTCATCACCTAATCCATCCCAATGAGAAATCGTCAAAGTCTTTCTTCGTTCCATTTTTGGTAGCTTAGCAATGGAGAAAACTGGTGTGAATTTGAAACCGCATGATGAGTTAGAAATTTTCTGGGAATTAGGAGGAAATGGAAATGAGAAAAATAAGGGATGGTTACGGAAATAGTTTTTCAGTTTGGTTGGATGTGAGAAAAGAAACGGTTAAATTCCTTCATCCAAATTACGAATTTGCCATCCCTTCACTTTATAACATCTCTTCACGTCCCTCATCCATATAATAACAAGTTTGCAGTTTTCTTTTGTCTTGTTTATATGACGTGCGCGTAAGCAGGGAATTTTTTTTCATTATTTAGTGGGGCCCAAAAGATCATGCATGTGAAACCAATTAGAGCGTGCCACGTATGTTTTTTTTTATTTATAAAACATAGTTATATTAAGTTTTAGTTCATTCAAGAATAAAAATATTACTCTCTCTAAACGATAGATTCTAGTATGAAAAATGAGCTGTAACTTGAGAAGTTTGCAAAAATTAGGTCTACCTCTTACTAGATAATTTGACCTTATGTATGCCAAGTTAGAAAAGATTGTGCAAGAGATGATTGGGTTATTATTGCAAATTGTATTGAGAAATTCAACTTATATGGTCGAAATCAAAATATTGCGAAGTAATATAATCAAACGTGATAATAACCATTAAACATTCTCTTACGAGTTAATTACCTATACAATTCTACACGCCCAAATTTTTTTTATGATATTGGGTAAGCATATAAACTTGTAAAATTAGTAATTAGATTAATAACTGTGATTAAAGCTCAGTTTATTTTGACTTATGAAAATGACTTTCTCACGAAATTATAAGTCATTTTTTGAATATTTTTTAAATTTTATATTATTGTATAGTTTGTACACTAAAAATATTATCTATAAATAACTAAACCTAATTTTATATATGAAATATTTGAAAAGATAAAAAAAATCATTCCAAACAACTTATGACTTATTAATTTATAAAAATATGGTACCAAACAACTGAGAATAAAAATTAATAAATATCGTACCAAACAACTATGAATAAAAATAATTTAATCTAGGAAATGAAATGTTACTTTTAAATAATTCAAGAAATTAAAAAAAAAACAATTTAAGATGTGATGTCACCTACTGGAGCGGTGACATGCATGAATGTGCAAAAACACAAAGGTGAAAGTCATTAGCATGGTTGATTGACTTCACAATCCCAATTCTCCAACATTTAACTTATTTATTCTTAACAATCAACTAAAATGTACACAACATATGCGCTAATACTATATTATAAAACATGCTTAAATATCACCTTGCCTTCTCAAGTATCATTCCAATTCAAATTGCTCCCTCAATTAAATTTTGTAATTTATTGTTCACTCAACTATAATTTCGTAATAATTGCAATCTGTCATGCAATTCTGTTAATTTATGCCGGTAACAACTATTTGCATCTTAAATCAAAACTTAATATGCTGAAGATATATACATATATATATCATAAATCTTGAGAGGGAATATTGAAGTAACACATTGAAAGTTAGAGGTTGTAACAATTGCTGAAGTGATTGGTTATGAATTAGTTAGAAGTTAGTTTCTGTCTTGGGACACTAACTATGGATTCATTGCTAACATAAACTATCACTCAGAATTAAAAAGACCAACTTGTAAAACCATAAAACATCCTTAATTGTGAGTTTTAGTAGTGAATAAGAGTGTATCGATGATTTTATAAGTTGATGGCTTTTTCTTGATCTTGAATCATAGTTTAAGACATGAAATTATATTTTTACTGTGGAAAAACATGAATTCATTGTAGGTAAATTAAATTCCGATAATTTTGAAATTTATTATTTTCACATAATCCATGAAAAGAAAATGTACGTAAAGAAAATTGCATTTCCCTCTTTCGATTTCAAAACTATATCAAAGTACATATCATATCAAAATTGCATTTCCCTCTAGGTGAGTACATATCAAATATTTATTTTATATTGATATCTTTATTTTATCCTTTGTTTTTTAGATGGATCCCGAACATGTGAACTACGTGAAACAACATAAATTTCAACTATAGGGGAGACAATGTGCCAAATTACTATCATTCGGGACTGCGTAATCATGAGAATATTTCATATGGAAACAACCGGAATACATTGCAACCGACACAAAATTTTAGCAACTATTAGCCAACAGAGGGAAGAAAAACATTATCCGAAGAAAAACTTGACAGTTTCATAGAGAAAACAAACCAGAAATTTAGAAAGACTGATGATCAACTTAACAACATCGAAAAACATTTGGCCCACATGGGAGCAACAATGAAAAATATGGAAATAACAATTGGGCAGTTAGCATCAGCAATCAGTACGCTACAAAAAGAGAAGGATGAGCAAAAAGGGCAATTTTTCAGCAATACTGAACTTAATCCGGTTCAACAGGTAAAAACTATTTTTTTGCAGGAAAACAAAAAATTTGAGGACTCAATAGAAGAAGACATAACAATAACTCCAACTTTAGTTGAGAGCGAGGAACTAGAAATACCAACAGTAAAATTGGCACGAGATTGTAGCGCCATTCTGAAAAAGAAAACACCCCAAAAGCGAAAGAATCTTGGTAGTTTTACTATCTCATGCAACATTCGTGATAATTTATTTAATGTCTTATGTGATCTTGGTGCTAGTGTGAATTTAATGCCACGTTCGGTATACAAAAAATTGAAGCTCAATAGGATGGAATCAACACCCATAACAATACAACTCCCTGATAATTCTCTTAGAATTTCACATGGGATTATAAAGGATGTATGCATAAGGGTCGACGAGTTTATGTTTTTTGTATATTTTTATGTATTAGACATTGGGAGAAATAGTGAGATCTCCTTAATCTTGGGTCAACCCTTCTTGGCAGAAAGTAAGGCAATCGTAGATATCTTCGAGGGTAATTTAACCTTGAGATGTATGAATAAATAATGGAAATATGATATCTACATGGTAAGAAGAATCCCGAGCAGTCCAAATTTAGCCTTGACTGAAGCATCTCATGTAGCACCTTCACCAAATACCACGAATAAATGTAACGAAATCATCTACTCTGGAAGTAATGGACCTTCATTCAGTGACAGTGACAAGTATAGTATTTCACATGATTATTATTCAGCTGTTAATTCGCTTCCTTCTAATTTCAGAGATCAGCTAGAAGAGGAACCTATACAAGTGGAAAAGGCGATAGAAAGTCAAGAAAAAGTCCCAACTAAAAAGAAGCTGAAAGTGCTCCCCAATTATTCTTGCTTTGTGTTTCTAGGAGATAATTTGACCTTCCCTTTGATTATTCCATCATCAATGTCAAATACAAAAAAGCAAAATTTAGTTAAGATATTGAGTAAACACAAGGCTGCATTAGGATGGTCAATTAATGGTTGCGGAGGTAAACCATCTCACATACCAGTGGATCTAAAAAGCAATGAGTATTGGGAAGTAAAACGAATACGTGGTAAAATGGGATTACAAAAAAAGTTTAAAGCAGGATAGGTGGTTCTGTTATTCAATTTAAGATCACAGTTATTTTCGGGAAGACCCGACACAAGATGGTCTGGTCTATATCGAATCGTTAAAATATACCCCCGAAGTATGGTAAAGTTGGATGATGGTTCCAAGTATTGTGTGAATATGCAAAGGTTGCAACATCAGTATGAAGGAGAAGACCGAGTTGTGAATCGTGTCTTTCTCACAGACCCCACCTAAATCCCCGAAAATTTCGAGATTTTAGGTATTTAATTTATGTTTTTATGTTTTTATGTTTTTGTGTCAAATCATAAAAAGTAGAAAAACTCGTCAAATTCGGCATAAAAATGAGAAGAATTGAAGAGAAGTTTATAACCGAGCAAAAAGGATACAATTAGGAGAAAAAACAGAGGAAAAACAAAGGAGCGGACTGAAGCTCAACGCTGCGGCCCTACAAGGTGGGCGCCTAGGCGTCAGTGCAATAACCTTCCGGGATTTTAGGGACTTTTGAATTTTGAAAACCCTAATCATCAGGTACCTTTTAAACACGCCTCAAACTCTATAAAAAAAAAAGGATTATCAACACAAAAGGGGATCCGGATTGGAGATCTAAAAAGACGGAAAAGAACGTGAAGATTAGAGGATTCAAGGAAGAACTTGTTGATTGGCAACCGATTAAATTCCAGATTTGAGTTTCTTCTTTATCTTTTATGATTATGACAATGTTTAGGTTTTGTTTAATTGTATTGAACATGAACTAAATCATTATCTAGAGGATTGATGTAACTAGCTAGCACATTATGTTTTAATGTTTGATTGCGAATTTATTTAATCTATTTCTCAACGTATTTATGTTATCCGCTGTTTATGCATCTATGGCTCTATGAACCATAGAGAAATCTGTTATCTATGTTTAGGCCAGTTGAAAGTTAGGTAAACTTAGATGGAACCATAAATAATTATAATGTAAGGTTGAGTGAAGCGATCGAAATATGCCACTGATCTTATGAAGTCTACATAGGGAATCACAAAGTGTTAAAGCATCCATATTATCAAGGGCCCCATTGGGTTGGCTAATACTTGGGTAGATTCACCCGCCTTGTGAGAGGGGGAATAATTAAATTAGGATTACCGACTTATACATTGACATTGTATGATTAAAATGCAAACAAAAAACAGAGAAATATAATTGATAGTTAAGTGAAATCAATTCTCTAGTCTATATTCATATCAGTTTTACTATCGGTTTCTTTACTCCAACTGTTTCCATTTTATTTGTTTTATTTAATTTCAAAAATCAAAATCTCAATTATTCTTTTAGTCTAGGTAAAGTAGAGTTTATTTAGTACAATTATTAATAGGTTAGACACAATCCTGTGGGTTCGACACACCGTACGCTTGCGGTTAATTGTGGCGATAATTTTGCGCACATCAATTACACTTGCTGCTCCTAGCATCGGGTCTCCTCCAGCATTTGAATGGTGGATTGCCTTTTTTTTCCACAATGCTGACAAGGGGGATAGTTTCGATTTGGTCTTCCATCCTTGGTTCGGTTTTGGTAGTTTGCATTCTCACTATTAGAAGCCTGATTCTTCCTGTAGTTTTTCTTCTTCTTGTTCTTTCCGACATCCTGGTGCTTGGCTGACAGGGCTTCCTCGGCAGTGCCATCTTGCCTCATAAGCCTTCTTTGCTTTTGAGCTTGCAAGGAATTTAACAATTCTACCAAGGTGATCTTGGACATATCCCTTGTGTTCTCTAAGGTGGTTATTGATACTTCATATCTTTTAGGCACAGTTACAAGTATTTTTTCTACAATTATAGAAGCAGAAAATTTAGTGCCCAGTAACCTTACCCTATTGGCTATGCTGAGCAATCTGTATGAGTACTCTTTGATGGTCTTAGACTAATTCATCTTTTGCAACCTGAATTCCCTTATTAAATTCAGCACTTGCATACCTCTTATCCTTTAATCTCCAGCATACTCTTCCTTGAGAGACATTACTCTTGTGAAAATGGTTGTTGAAACTGCAGCAAACAGACATGCTTTGCCCTTTGATTTCATGGTTTTTTTTCCTTGTGATTTTTTATTTGGGCCATGGTAGGATTGTTTGGTAGAGGAGGAACTTTATAATCCTCTTCCACTGCTTCCCGGAGATCTAAAGCCTCCAATAGGTCTCCATTTTCACTGCCCAAAGCTGGTAGTTTTCTCCATCGAAAACAGGAGGAGCAAGTTGTGAAAAACTAGTTTTTGCATCCATTTCTTGGTTTCTTTCGAAATGTTTCACTAGTATCCACTCACACATCCCTTAAGAAGAAGGCTCTGATACCAATTTGTTAGTTTTTAAAGGTGAAAGACAAAGAATCAAAGGATTGTTTTTGTGAAGAAAGAAGAGAGATTTGAAATTTGTAAAGAAGAAAGATTCAGGTATACAACAAAACAAGAATTCAATTTCATTTAATTTATCATCCTTACATTTAAAACATCATAATAAACTGAAAATAAGTGAATCATAGACCGAAATTCCAGCCATGATATGTAACACGTCTTGAACAAACTAATTACTTCCTAAAGACTAGGACAACATATTTTAATAACTGAAACAATCAACAAATAAAAAGAAGCATATAGAACACGTGGACATATTGCAGTCCTAAAGCAGATAACTAACAAAAATTCAAATCATTCAATGATTACTCGAAGTTAAGTCGGTTTTTTTTAAAAACCAAACCCCTAGTATGCTTTCCTTACTAAATGCACTTCTACTTCTGAACCATCCTCCTATCGTATTGCTCTCAAACATGGAGGTTGGAAGGCCGTCATGGAGGATGAAATGAATGCCCTCCATTTAAATCCAACTTGGGAACTTATACATTGAAATCAAAACATGAACATTATCTTATGTAAGTGGGTTTTTCGAACAAAGTTCACTGCTGAAGGAAAAGATTATAGGCTGAAAGCGTGTCTTGTTGCACGAGGATTTCTGCAAGAAGAAGGGATTGATTTTCTTGAAACATTCAGCCCGGTCGTAAATTCTACCACAATTCGAATTGTTCTTGCTATTGTTGTTGTCAATAGATGGCCTATTCAACAATTGCATGTAAGTAACGCATTTCTTAATCGAAATCTAGAAGAATTTGTGTTTATTGAACAACCTCTCGGATTTGTTGATCCTCATAAACCAAATCATGTTTGTATTACGGAAAGCTCTATATGGACTGAAGCCAGTCCCACGAGCTTGGTTTAATCGATTTAGTGAATATATATTGGCATATGGATTCTTTTGTAGTCATGCAGATCTATCATTATTTGTGTATTGACATCAAGGAAATATTATGCTTCTATTGTTATATGTTGACGATATTATTGTGACCGGAAATTCATCACTTTTACTTCAGTCCTTGATTCAAGACTTGCAAACAGAATTCCGTATGAAGGATTTGGGACCTTTGCATTATTTTTTAGGAATAGAAGTGGAGCGTTCCTTTGATGGATTATTTCTTTCGCAAAAACATTGTTCCTCGAAACTTAATCTGACAGTCTATTGAAGCTTGGCAGGGGATTTGCAATATTTGACGTTAACAAAACCTGATCTAAGTTTTGCTGTTAACTCTATTTGTCAACACATGCATGCACCTACTAATGGTGACTTCAAACAACTTAAGAGAATTTTACGATACATCCAAGGTACTTAATCACTTGGTATCCGCTTTACTTGTCAAAGCTCATTAAATTTATCAGATTTAGTGATTGACAGTGAGCAAATATGTACTGATTTTAGATACATTTTCATGTTTATTTTGAAGCTAAGTCTCGAGATTCTAGGTATTTATTTTGATGCTAAGTCTCGAGACTTTAGATACCTTTTCATGTTTACTTTTTTGTGTCAGATCATAAAAAGTAAAGAACCTCATCAACTTCAGCATAAAAATGAGAAGAATTGAAGAGGAGTTAATAACCGAGCAAAAAGGACTCAATTAGAAGGAAAAATGAAACAAAGATGATCGCTATGCAAAGGGGGAGCAAAAGACAGAAAAACAGACGAACGCAAAAAGAGTGGTTGCATGCTAGCGCTGAGGCGCCAAGCCTCAGCCCTGAAAAGCTGAAAAACACTGCAGCCTGGCGCCTAGGTGGCACCACATGGGTGACGAGGCGCCAAAACGATCCACCCGGGAAGTTTTTGGAAATTTAGAATTTTCAAGCCCTATTCATCATGGGCCTTGGGCCCACGTCTCCTATTCTGTAAATAAATAAATTATCAACATAATTAGGGATTGGTGGAAGACCTTGAGAACCGTTTTTGAAAAACAAGAAGAAGAAGAAGATTCGAGAATTCGAAGAAGGAACGAATTGTCTGACAAACGATTCAATCCAGATTTAATTCTCTTTGCTCTATCTTTTTATGATGTTGAATACGTTTATGTTTTATTTAATTAGATTGAACATTAACTAAACTTTTATTCTAGAGGATTGATGTAACCTACTGGTTTAGTTTATGATTTAATTATTTGATTGTATTTTATGATATTTTTATTCGACGAGGTTATGATTATTTGTTTGTATTGTTGAATCAGAAACCTAAGACTTAGGCGCTCTAGTGAGATATTTTTAGGTTATATCATGGATAACCATAGCATAAGGCGTAGTGAAGCTATCCCTGATGCCACTAGTCTTGTGAAGTCTACATAGAGAATCACATAATGCTAATGTGTTTTTAATCGTAAAGATCAAGAAAATACTTGGGTGGTGGAGGATAAATTCGTCTGCACTCTAAGAGAGGGAATAATTAGTTTAAGATTCTTGACTTACTCATTGACATAGACAGATCTGAAACATGAGAAACACTAATTAATCATAAATTACCAATCTGGTAAAATCAAGACTCTAGATATTCATCATTATAATCTTTTAAGTATCTTTATATCTTAAGTATTTCATTGATATGTTTAATTTAGTTTTAAAATTTAAAATTTAAAATCCAAAAATCAAATCTTTTATCTTTTATGAGTCTAAAATTAGTTTAGGGTTTATTTAAATTAAATTTAATAGTTTTAAAAACAATCTGTGTGGGTTCGACATCCTAATTCCTTATCTATACTAAAACTTGACATCATACACTTGCGAATAATTGTTGTGATCACTTTTACTCACATCAGTGATGCTGATTGGAGAGGATGTAAAGAAACCCGTCGCTCTACCACCGGTTATTGTGCATTTCTTGGTTCAAACTTGGTATCATGGAGTGCTAAAAAGCAACATATAGTATCTCGATCCTCTATTAAAGCTGAGTATTGGGCTCTTTCCTCAGCTACTGCCGAGCTAACTTGGATTATATTTGTTCTTAAGGATATTGGGATTTCTTTGTCACAACCAACCCGATTATTTTGTGACAGCTTATCAGCTCTTTACCTTACTACAAATCTTGTGTTTCACGGTCGGACTAAACACATCGAGCTTGACTACCATTTTGTTTGAGAATAGGTTGCTCTCGGCAACTTAATCACAAAATTTGTCCCTGCGAAGTTCCAACTTGCCATATTTTCACTAAGTCGTTGCCTAAATTGTTGTTTTGCTTCTTTGTGCGCCAAACTGGGCATTAGTTTCTCAACAATGACCGGTTTGAAGGTGGATGTAAATGACAATGTGTCACTTCCTCGAATTTCCGAAAATTAAAACAAGATGGAGAAAAATCTACCATAATAAATGATTTGAATTATTGTTACAGATTTGTCTCCAACAATCTTGCATCAAATATTCTCCTGCAATATTTATCAAATCTCATTTTAATTTTGTACAGTTACTTACTTTACATGATTTTATAGCAACAAATTGATTTTGTAATTTTATTTAAATATTTAAAAGACATCTATAGAATGTGTGCTTGATTTCACTAGTGGTGCACATCATGTCGGCCAGGCCGGCCCGGGCCGGGCTTTCAAAAGCCTGGCGTTGACTAGGCCGAGCCTCCCTTCCCAAAGGGAGGCCCGTTCAAGCTTTTCAGACCAGGCCGGACCGGACTTGCACTGTTCATAATTTTTTTTTTAATTATTTGATTATTTATATGATATTAATTATTAATATATATATTTATGGTATAAATATGTTGTTTATGGTATGTAAAAGTAAATATGTTATTT
>JAYMTB010000251.1:0-16202 GCA_036897585.1 Francoa sonchifolia | reverse complement strand
TTAACAAATCCACAGCTTTTTAAACATATTTAAATAAATCTCAACAAAAACTCAACTCCAAATCTCCTCCAAATTCTCAAATCCACACAGCCTAAAAGAATATGGTGTAAATAATAAAAATTTCACACATGAAATTTTGCATTGTAAAATAGAACATAAATATACTCGTGAAAGGTAAGAAATCTCAAAATCATGTAGATCAGGCTCAAAATCCAAAGTGTATAACAGAAGGTAAGGAACTTTCTACATCCTTGTTCTGAAATTAATTAGATGAATGTTGAGAAGATGCATCTGTAACAGAGTGAAGGTAAAGACATGAAATCAAGTATATTCACATAAAACAGCATCCTGGAAAATCCGTAAAATAAATTAAGATCAAACAAATAATGAATTAGACGAAGATCACAAAGAAAGAGCAGCAGAGCAGATGAAAGCAAAAGAGAAGGAGATTGGACTGGATTGAGGCAAAGAAAGAGGAGAGAGAGGCGTACCTGTAGGTGTAGGTGTAAGAAGAGTATGAAGGAAAGAAGGAAATATTAATGGAGAAGCAGTAAGGTGGTTGGAATTCCGCGTCTTCCATCGTCTTTCTATCACCTTCTAGAACTTACCTTACAACTATTAACTATTAACTATTACTTCTTTTGGGAAAAGCCATAAAAGAAATATATTGAGGAGTCGGGGATAAGCATTATGTATTATTCTTAGTTCATTTACCATGTTTTTGGAAGTTGCTAATTCATTTTTACTTCTACTCTCTATAAAATTGTTGTCAGATACAACATTTTCAGAATATTTAAATTCAGAGAAAAGAAATTCCAAACTTAAACTTCCTTTTTCTTTTCATTTCCATAGCTTTCTCTCCTTTTATACACTGCATGTGTGTTACAAAGGGTTCTACTACATATAGTAAATGCAGAAGTGGAATGTGTATTAGAAATTTGTCGAAAAAGGGCATTGCTTAACAAGCCCATGTTCAAAACATCACATTCCTTAGTTATTTGTCAACTCACACACATATATCATTAAGATTTTATGTCAACTATAATACTATAATATTAATATAATAAAAAGTTATATGTCATGCAAATCACATTGTGCAATTTAAAAAGTTCCATTTTCAATTTTTTTAAAAAAAACTTTTATTTTTATTAACCCATATAAAATCTTTGATTTTTCTATAAATTAAGTATATTTAAAAAAAATAACAAATGGTTTAATCAAAATTTTAACATATGTATACTTTCTTTATTTGTATCTTTTTTGGTCATTTTACCGATTAAATTTATCGCACTTTTTATCCAAACACTTTCACTAGTTTTAAGTAATTATTTTGCCAAATACTCAACAGATTTTATTCAAATAACTTATAGCTGTTATTAAATTTAATTATATTTCCAGTTAAAAACACTCCCAAACAAGACCTAAAATCAATTACAAGTAACCAAATATAGTCGAGGTCGGCCTTTTTTCAACACTGGGAGAGAAGAGTTTTTTCTTAAGCTGATTGTGTCTTCTTTGAAGGATATCTATACTTTTTTCTTTTCAATTATTACAGTCATATTCACAACTATTTTATTTTAATGGACTAAAATATCTTATTTCATAATTTAAATATTTTTCTTTTGTTTTCTATCAAACAACATTTTTAATCAAAATCTAAAAATAGTTTTTACAAAATTAGAATAATATGGAATTCACACTTAATCAGTCAAATAATTTTAACGTATTCATTAAAAATTAAAATATTTATAATTTTCATTTTCATTTTTTGAAGTTGAAGTTGATTACAAAACTAAAAAATAAAAAATTGAAGATATATTATTGAGTCCCAAAAAAGAATTATTGGATTTGCAAGGAAAGAAGTTGAGGTCACGTGCCATGTAATGTCCCACTCAATTGAAAGGTAGCACCTAAACATCTATTTTCGAACATGGGATGTTTGTGTTTTAGGTGTTGATTGGATTGGATAATACCAACCCATTTTGTATTTAATTTGGTTTATCTTAAAATAAATTTCACATTTTCTATACCGTTAGTTTATTGCACCTATTATACCCCTTGTTCCGATAATTCTCATTAGTGTATTTTGACGATAGGAAAACATATTAAGTTATAACTAATAACTTTTATTGACTGTATAGTTAACCGTGCATATCAAGTTAACTCGGAATGTTGGATTTCATAGAATTCAACGTAAGTAAAAGTAGAAACTGTGATCTAAAGAGCTATCATTTGCATTAAAAATGATTCGCAGTATTAAAGGTTTCATGCTATATGCTTTCGATGCTAAAACTCTTTAAACCCTACATGCGTGATTTAAACATTCACTATCTTTGTTTAATCGATTAAACAATGTGTTTTCGAAGTTTAAAACTTAGACTTGGTTTAACGGGTTAAATGGTTTCCATTAATCGATTAATTGAGTCCAGAGAAGAAATTGAAATTTTGGGATTTCTTTTAATCGATTAAGTATATCCCTTAATAGATTAAGAGACCACAAAGAGTTCTCCGTGATAGTTTAATTGATTAAGAAGTCTTAATCGATTAAAGGTAGTTTATTCTCATTAAATTACCAAATTTTATGTGTTTGATATGTATACATTATACCGATATTTCGATAATTAGTTTTTGAGATCAAAACCATATTCATCGTACGTTTTTCACTAAAAATCATCAAACACTCAACGAGCTCTTAAGATTCACATCTACTTTTTACATAGCTTTTGTGCGTGTAATTCAAGAGATTTTATTTGTTCTGATTATTGTTGTAAAAGGGCTATAACATCCTTGATCAATCCTAAAAAGTGTAGGGATAGCACTTGGTATCTAGGTTGGGTAAGATAAGGTTATTTTGTACCCGTAAACAAGATCAAGATCGTATAGCGGTTTGATCTTCGTCTAAAAGGAGATTGTCTAGTAAATTAAAATTCTTGATCGAGTGATCAAGGAGTGGATGTAGGCAAGGCCGAACTACTATAAATCGTTGTTTGCACTTTTTTTTCCCTTCCTCTATATTTTTGTAATTCATTTAAATATTATATGCAATTTATTTATAATAAAATTATTAGAAAATCAGCAAATGATCTTAAAACAACTCAATTCACCCCCTCTTGTATTGCGTTTTGGGCCAATAATAATTAGAAACATTATTTTCTATATGTATATTTATAAAGAAAGTGAAACAATTATTTTTAATTGTAAGTTTAATTAAAAGTTCATTTTAATTAAAATTAAGCTTAAATACATTTGTCTCCCTAGACTATTTTATGTCTAACAAATAGTTCTCTTGACTTTTAAAAGTCTTAAATAACCCTCACGATTTTATTTTTTTACCTCCTGCCCCAGCCTCGGTTTAATCTTTCCATTAATCCTATGACGTGGCATAAAAATAGATCCACCTGGCAAAGGTGGAAAAAAAAAATAATCGAAAAGTCGTTGGAAGCCAAAAATTGGCGGGCAAACAAATCCTCTATCACTCACTCTGCAAACAAAGCCAAGAACCCTATTTCGTGAAATCCTACTTCGTGAAGACAAAATTAGAAATCAACCTTCGAAAGAGGGAGAAATCATCAATTCGAAATAAAATTCGTCTCGCAGTGACGACAAAGATGGCAGGGAAGCCATTGTTCAATTTCGAATTGATGATTACTCTCACTTTCGAAGGCTGAGTTCTAACTTCGTCTTCAGGAAGTAGGGTTTCACGAATTAGGGTTTCACGAAATAAGATTTTTGGCTTTGTTTGCAGAGTGAGTGATAGAGGATTTGTTTGACCGCCAATTTTTGGCTTCCAAACCTTTCGATTTTTTTTTTTTATTTTTTTTTATTTCACGTTTGTCAGGTGGATCCATTTTTATGTCACGTCACAGGATTAACGGAAGGATTAAACGAAGGCTAACGGCAGAGGGTAAAAAAAAAGTCGAAGGGACTATTTGTGACTTTTGAAAGTCAAGTGAACTATTTATTACACAGATAATAGTCTAGGGGGTCAAAGATATTTAAACCTTAAAATTATATTAACAAAACTTAAAAACATTTTAATTTTTTTTTAATTTTTATTAATAATCAGAAATTCACTTTACTCTCAATTTATTCTAACATAAGATATTATAATTTATTCAAACATAAGATTATAATATGGGCAACATAAACCTCACTAAATAGGTCAACTTGTTGACGTTTAGAGCTATTTTAGTCATAGATACCTCATGAACGCTAAGATAATATGAATTTTGAGTTAAACTCTATTAGGGTTCGTTTGGCGCACGAAATTCAAAATTGAAACTCAAAGTAAGAATGATACATTCAATTCCAATTTGGATATTTAGCGTAACAATTACAGAATTGAAATTGCAATTCCACGTTAAACTCTTTTAGGGTTAAAATACCACTTTCACTATTATCACTACATAAATTTTATATAAAATTTCTCTATTTCAACTAAATTGAACTTATTCTCTAATAAAAACACGTATATCTATTTTAGTATCTCCTAAAAGAAAATTTATTTTTCTAACTATTTACGTGTGATTTCAATGAAATTCAAACCAAGGTTTATAACAGAAAATACCTCCAATTTAACCAATATAGATCTGTCCATTGTAGTTCAATGTCTATATACAACTTTAGGATTACAAATCTTGCTTTGAGTACCTCAAATATTCATTCAATTATCTATTTGCACTTAGTGTAAATAAGTGCAAATAATTATTATATTTTATTGGTTTTTTTTTTTTCTATTTTTTAAATATTTTTTTGTATTTCTCTCTTTAAAACACAAAAAAAACAAAAAAAACAAAGAGGTAAATAGATAAGTTAAAAAATATTATTTATGATTTTTGGTTTCATTTAACTTCTAAAACCCAAAAATAAATTATGATTTTTTTGTAAAGTCATTTTCATAAGTCTACATATCATAGTCCATCATATCTTGACAGTCAAATTACGATTGATTATCGGAATAGCATATGATAAGATATATCATGATTTCAATATAAATTGCATATATATTTGGAAGATGATCATAAAAACTAATTTTATATGTTATGTACATAAGATATAAATGCAAAATAAATTATGATATATACATTTTTTTGTGTATATTGGATATAATCCATTTTATATCCTTAGATTCTCTAATGATTCCTACAATTTAGCCTAAATTTTAGACATGTTTAATGCTATCATATCAATGCGTCATATATATATATATATATATGCATAATTATTTTTACTTATCAACTGACCCAATAAAATTCGAAACTAAGACCGCAATAGGAAAAACCTTCATATTATCTACTGGGTCATTCCATTGGAATTTCATATATGTATGCATAATTGACAACTGATAAACATTAAATTAAAAATATTTGGTTTTTTACTTTAATATGTGATTACATAAGAATGTGGTTGAATGTTACAAGTATTATTTAACAACACAAATTAAACGTGTAGAGCATATAATTTCTTTGCCATAAGATAATAGTATATTTGAATTGTTATGTGAGGTGTATAATATATAGAAGTTGTGACATTAGATTAAGATGGAGAAAATGTAGTTGAAAAATGTGAGCAATATGTGTGATTACAAATCTTAGTAAGATTGGTAGTGTTAGATGACCCATTTTGGTGTAAGATTTAGTCCACTAAAAAGTACTCAATGTATGACACAAGAAGTGAGTAACATATGACCACAAAAAGCATGCTCCATGGGTAAAAGGTAGCTCAATGCATGCGTATGTCTATCACAAAAAGCTATAGGCATGGCGTAAAAAGAAGTAGGTTATGTTTGATAGATGTAGGTGAAAAAGGGAAATAAGCATGGTGGGTATAGTGGAAAATATGATATCATGTGTCTAACGTTAATGATTTGGTGTGTAGTAATAATAATAAAGGGCATCTGTTTCCATCTGCCATAACCTAAATGACCCACAATGCTTGGTGGGCTATCATCGAAATTATGTCTTTATCTTTGTGAATGCCAATCATTTATTTATTTCCTCTCTCTCTCTCTCTCTTTCCTATTTTTAGCTCTTCTTGTATCTTCTTTTCGACCTTTTTCTTTCCTACATTTCTTTTTTCATTCTATACCCTTTTTTTCATTTATATATATAAAGGTATTTGAAATGGATAACCTGCCAAGATACTCAATTTCTAGTAAACATGTACTTAATAATAACTAACGATTTAAGAGACTACTGTTGTTTGTATATTATTTCCATATATTTAATATATATGAAAAAAGAAAATAGTAGAAAATTTAAATTTAAACTCCTCGGTATTCAAAAACATAATAATTGAGTACGTTAGTTGGCTCAATCTTACAATCTCTTTTGAATTTAAAAAAGTCCAAAAAATTTATAGGATAAAAAAAATACTAATAATTGACTATTCCCGCTTTTTCTCCCTTTGCTTTTCTTTGAATGAGACATTTTGGCCTGTTTACCATAAAACATAAAAAAGGCTTCAAAATTTTCCTCTTTTTTGCTCATCTTAGCCCTCTTAATTCTGTTAATCCCATTTCCATATGGAATAGTATAAGACTGTCTTCTTCTACAAATTTATATTATCTGAAAAAGACATAGTTTGACCCACCATAGAGGACCATCACTTTGGACATTTGCAATCTATGGTTTGCACACCAACTGTTTGATGAAAATGCCCAATGAAGTTTTCCAACTCCAATTTCTTCATTTGGGTCTCTGTCTCATTTCCTTAACCTCACTTTCCTCTTTTCTTTGTTTTCTGTTTGCATTTTTCTCTTCATGGACCGTTGCGACCAACTTCGCCAGCAGCATCTGCAGCAGCAGCAGATGTCCTTGTCTAAAAGTTCACAGCAGCGATACAATGAATGGTTTGTTCTCTGTTGTATGGAAACATTATATGTGTATTCTGTTTTCTCTTTCTCTCTTTTTTATTATAAAATTCCATTCATTTCATATTTGTTGTTTCTTCTTTGGTTCATACTCTTTTGTATGGTTAACTTTTCTTTCATTTTTTTGTCAATTATTGCTTGAGGGATCGATTGAACGATTTGCGTTCTTATTTTACTATGTTTTAATGAAGTAGTTCACTTCAATAGTTGATCGTCATGTTATTTGTCTTTTGAGTTCTTATATGCTTCGATTGGTGGCTGGTCATGTTTAAACATATCTTGATGGGAAGGGAAAGTTCATTTAGTCGTAAGTATTTTTCGGTTTTGCATTTGTGATAAGGATATGCTACTTCTTCAATTTCATTCAAATTTATCCCGAAACTTTTAGTCTTTTGACTTGCATTTAATGGGTTGCTGGAACTTTTATGATATTCTTCTTTATTATCAAGCAAAGCTGCTTAAATCTAATACTATTTCAAATTGTTCCAAATATCTTTTCTTTACTGGTTATTAAATGTTTTGGTAGCCAGTTGCTTTCTTACATGTAAAATGAGTATGCATCTCCTGTATAAGTGAACGATTGCTTCGAACATGTAAAAGTCATCACGTGATAAATCACAGTTCAACATGTTGTAAGTTTATCGAATACCCTTTTGCGTCTTCATCCATCCATTACTTTGTCTACCATTAGGTCTCTCTCCTTGTTTTTTATGTTAAGGCAAGAAATCTGTACTTTCATGTATGTTTTGTCTCTGTGTTGCACTAAGATCTCAGGACTTATGCACTGACTTTGTATATAAAATTCACCAGTCCAAAATTATCTGAGTGCTTTTTTATGCTTAGTGACTATAATCTCCTTATGGATGTCAATAATTAGATGTTTTGTTAAACCATTTTTTTTACTGATATTGCTTTCGAATGAAGGTAAAGGCACATTTTGTGTTCATCATGTTTAACTGATGAATCCCACCAATTTAATTTTTTGGCTATAAATTATTACTTTCATCTGCTTCTTTTTGCAAAAGTCTGTTTATGCTTCCTCCGTCACTTCAACTATGATTCAAAGGGACTGATAGAGCTTATAGTGAAGGATAAAATTCACTTTATGATTTATGTGATATATGTGTACGAGTACCCACAAAGACTTACATTAAGTCCCAGTTCTTTCTCTTATTTTTCTTGGCCTATTTGGTTTTATTTATCATTTCATGATATTTGATGTCCTGATCCTGTAGAATGTAGACACTGGTGATCCCGTTTTCCTTTTGCCAGAACACGGAACTTTCACTTTAAGGGATTCCTTTTGCCAGAACACAGAACTTTCACTTTAAGGGAATATGTTTCGGCATCACCAACTAGTTTGAGATTAGGGCTTTGTTTAGTTTCATTTACTATTTTATAAGAAAAAAAACTACATGTGGACTTTGTATATTAGTCCCAATAATAGACAAAAGAAAAGAAATTAATGAATGTTCTTCAAGATATGTATGATTTTTTAATCGATGTTATGAATATTTATGTAAATTATTTTAAGAGTTAAGGTTTAAGTTGTGTGAGTAATTGGTTCTTGTTCTGTCATAGGATTTTCCATGATGTTCCTAGCGATATCACTATAGAAGTGAGTGGATTAACGTTCGCATTGCATAAGGTAAGGTTTCCCTTTATTTTATTTATATCTAATGTAATTTACACATAACTTCCAAAATATGGAGCTGGTCTACATGACAGTTTCAACGGAAAGAGGAGCAGATTATTTGGCTTGACTGGAAGACTATAACTGTTTCAATGGAAGACATACTGTAGTAGACAGGGAAACATAGAAATAGATGAGTTTAGGTAGGGAACAAAAAGAATTGAGAAATAGAAATGAGAAAATAGTGGTCATGGTAACAAGAAGTGAGAGTTCTCAACAGAAATTTATTCCATATTCAAGTCATTTCATCAAATCTATCACATAATGTGATTATCAAGTTCTTTGGTAAATTCATAGGCCACGAGATCAAAGCCCCATGATTACAAGAAAAAGATCAAAGCTATTGTGAGCTTACAATCGAAGTTTTTGTAATTGTCTTACGAAAATTAGTGTAAGATCTTCATTTCTTTATGCCTACTAATGGTATTAATTTTGACAACAGTTCCCTCTCGTCTCTCGAAGTGGACGAATTCGAAAATTAGTTGCGGAGCACAGAGATTCTGATATCTCAAAGGTCGAGCTTCTTAATCTACCAGGAGGGGCCGAAGCATTTGAATTGGCAGCAAAATTCTGTTATGGTATCAACTTTGAAATTACAGCTGCAAATGTTGCACAACTTTGTTGCATTTCTGATTACCTTCAAATGACCGAGGAGTTTTCAAAAGATAATCTTGGTTGTCGAGCTGAAGAATATCTTGATAGTGTTATTTGCAAGAATCTTGAAATGTGTGTCGAAGTTATGCAACAATGTGAAAACCTACTCCCTCTTGCTGATGAATTGAAAGTAGTTAATCGTTGCATAGACTCAATAGCCTCAAAGGCTTGCACAGAGCAAATTGCTTCAAGTTTCTCGCGCTTAGAGTATAGCAGTTCAGGGAGGCTTCATATGAGCAGGCAGGCCAAATGTGAAGGAGACTGGTGGATAGAAGATCTCTCTATTATTCGAATCGACTTGTATCAAAGAGTCATAACAGCAATGAAGTGTCGTGGTGTCCGCCCTGAAAGTATTGGTGCATCCCTTGTGAATTATGCCCAGAAAGAGTTGACAAAGAAGTCAAGCTTATGGAATTCATCTAATCAGGCAAAAGTTGATTTGCTTTCTGTTTCAAGTGAGCATGAAAAGCTTGTAGTTGAGACAATCGTTAGTCTTCTTCCAGTCGAGAAACTAGTGGTTCCCATCAACTTTCTTTTCGGGCTTTTGCGAAGTGCTGCTATGCTTGATTGCAAAGTTTCTTGTAGGCTTGATCTAGAGAGGAGGATCGGATCCCAGTTGGATGATGCTACACTTGATGACCTACTAATTCCATCCTTCAGAGATACTGGTGATACCTTATTCGATGTTGACACAGTTCATAGGATATTAGTAAATTTTTCTCAGCAAGATGATAGTGAAGACGATATGGATGATGCCTCTATTTTTGAATCTGACAGTCCTCGCACACCTTCGCAAACGGCATTGTATAAAGTTGCAAAACTAGTGGACAATTACCTTGCTGAAATTTCCCCTGATGCCAACCTAAAGCTAGCTAAGTTCATGGTCATTGCAGAGACATTACCTGCACATGCACGCACTGTTCATGATGGTTTATATCGAGCAATTGATATTTACCTTAAGGTATGAATGCTTAATACTTTTTCGAGTGACTTTTGATGACACTTGGCCTTGGGTAAAAGAAGCCGATTAGGCTTGCTTTCTCACAGGACTTACCTGGACCAGATAGTCTATTTATAACGATGTTGGTTATATTGTTTTTCTCATTCTTCTGTGAATCATTCAGGCTCATCAAGGTTTATCAGATTTAGAAAGGAGGAAGCTCTGCAAACTGATTGATTTCCAAAAGCTCTCGGAAGAAGCAGGTGCACATGCTGCACAGAATGAACGCCTTTCAATCCAATCTATAGTCCAAGTGCTCTATTTTGAGCAACTGAGGCTCCGCAATGCATTGTCCTGCTCTTATGCTGATGATGACCACAAGCCAGTTCAGCAATCATGGCGTATCAGCAGTGGTGCCCTCAGTGCAGTACTGTCTCCACGAGACAACTATGCATCATTGAGGAGAGAAAACCGAGAGTTGAAACTTGAGCTAGCTCGATTACGAATGAGATTAAATGATCTAGAGAAAGACCATGTTTGTATGAAGAGGAATATGGAAAAGTCTAGCTCTCGAAAATTTATGACATCTTTTTCAAAGAAATTTGGCAAGCTTAGCTTCTTTGGACACAGTTCTTCAAGGGGTTCAACTTCTCCCTCAAAGCATTCTCAAAGAACAGATTCTAAAGTCATCGAGAGAACATGTCTAAGCACAGAATAGGTAATTCATGTTATAATTCCACTTTGTTGTCTCTATGGTTGCCTTATTCATTTATCTTTGCATATTTCATGTTGGCAACCTTGTAGATGAGTTCTGGTGCTTTTCCCTGATGGTTTTTTGCGGAGTGTAACTATGAATTGTATTATGTTATGTTTATACATATTTTAAAGCTTCTTAGGATAAATACAGTTAGCTGTAGAAAAGCTTTGGAGAAGTTTTAGTATAAGCCAATACTTGAAAGATTGATTGAAAAGCTTCTGTTTTTATCGTTCCCTTTTTGGGTGGGTTGAGGGAACATAAGCACATGTTATGAATCCATAATGATCGGAAAAAGAAATCATTTACCTGGAACCTAAAAAGGATTAGGAAACTCAGAAAAGCTAGATGAGTATGCAAATGACATCAACACATGTAATCTATCCACAAATTAAAAAGCCAGGAAATTCTGACTCTGACACCCTTACTCTCTTCTTTTCCACATCTTTATGTGGCAAAACAAAACTCACCCTCAAATCAAGCAATTTCCGAGCACTGTCTCTTCTCCGAAAACAAGATTTCAGTGAGGGAACATGTTTACTGCATATAAACTCGTGCTCAGCATCTGCACTATTTAGCAAACCTGCACTGGTTTTATTGCTGCTGCTAGTAACCTGAGATCTTTTAGCATGAGGATGTCTATCATTAAATGTCAAATCTTCAAGCAAATTCTCCTCAAAGTTGTTGTTTTCATGTCTAGCATGAACTCCAGGCCAAGACTGAACTCGATGTGAATCTCTAGATGTAGACTGAAATGGTAGCCTAAAACATTGTTTGAGGTTTTGTGACTGGGCTTTTTGCCCAGAAGCTTGGTTGCTCTGTGCACATTTTTTTAACAAACCATGGATAGTATGATGAGGAACAATGAGATAAACTCTTCCAAGAATCAAAAGTGATTCGGGTTTTATCACAATCCAAGGATACTCAAACACATCAGGCCTAGTAATGCAATGTCTAGGATTCTTTTTCATGATTTCGGCAGCAATTACTGGTTCTTTATGAATCTCCACGAACCTGCCTGGATGAACCAATTTCAAAATACGCTTTTCACTTGTTACATTTCTCATTTCGAGTCAAAAGAAAAGGCTGCAGAAAGAGGAAGGAAGTAGCTTCCATTTTGTTATGTTATTATAATGTAAATTGTGTTACATTGAGACAAGATTTGGTGAAGAAACCTAAGGGAAGACATCTTAGGAGAATTTGGTATAACTGGATTTTATAGGACTGTTGTGTCTTTATCAATGTCTTATATGTAGTACTACACGTTGCTTAAGATTCTTAATCACTTGATCTTACCTTGTTAGAGCTTGTTTTGGGCATCCAATATGGTTTTAGAGATATTGCTTAAAAGGGCAAAGGGTAAAAGGACATGTGGCGCATCGACATGGTGTGTCACGCTTTACTATGAATCATTAGTCAAACTAAAAGTATTAATGCATTTTACTATTTTGTGAATTGTGAATGACTCTAATGTTGTACATTGGAAGAGTAATGCGACTATGTTGAAATCGATTGATCCAAAAATTTAAATTGACTGATAATAAATTTTACATGTCATTTACAATTAAGACGGTGACTACACTTTGATGACCACAATATAAGTTGTAACAAGAAATCAATAAGAGTGGGCACAATTTGATGATGACAATTTCAACTAACTTAATACTTTTTTTTTGGACAAATTGTTTGAATATAAGGCCAAACATAATACATTCACACAAATCATTTAATAATTTATATTTCAATTTGTTTGTTTGTTTGTTTATAAGAAAGACATATATATAAAGATCCATCAATAATGATGCTATTGGACCCATTTCCTCTCCCTATAGTTTTCAAACTTTTATAAAGATTTTATTACTCATGTGGTAATTAATATAATGATTATTGCTAAACTCATATTATTAATACTTTTAATGTATCCAGCATAATATGTGAGTAGTAAAGAAAACTATATTTGAGCAGTAAAGAACACTATAGGGATACTTTTAATGTATCAAGCATAAAACTATAGGGATCAATCAAGGGTTGGCTTCGGCATGAGACCTTTTAGTTTATGAACATAATATATCAAACTAAAGAAAACGAGATAAACGGTGATGGCATACCTGCTTGAAAGGATGACAATCTCATCTTACAAGTAATAAGATACTTAGACACGAAAAAATCAAGAATATCATCACGACATGAAACAGTTTAAATTTCTACTATCCCCTGGTTTGTAACAGTTCCAAACAGAGTAATAGGGGAACGTTATCAATTTATATGAATTGATAAATTTAAGCCGATTTGGTGTAGTATCGGATGCCAACAGCCACGCCCAAGATAAGCAGAGGAACTAAGAATTGGAGGAGCTTGATAACGAAAGCTGAAGACGATTTTTCTTGGTTGTACTGAGGCAGCTTGGCAGGAGTATATTTCGGTTTGACAGGCATTATTGATGTCTCGAACTCACCTACATAAAGTTCATCCATCATAGCTCTTGCAGTGCTACTGTGCCCAACATCCTCAAAGTCATCTGTTGCATCTTTCCCTGAAAACACATGCATCGTATTAGGTATTTGCAAACGAGGAACTATACAAACAAAAGAAACCATTAAAAGTAACATATGTGAAAGCGTTGCAGCTTTTTTTGCACCTGTGGCAGTCAACAAAACCTCATCACCACCAGGGTGGTCATCCAAGAATTTTGTTACATCATATACCTGTTTCAATATACACAGATATTGGCAAGTCAAGGATATGGTCAAAAGAAAAGAAGTGATGATGTTAAATGAAGATTTGTTAAGTGTAGTACTAGTAAGCATGCAAAACCCAAGAATTTTGAGTCAGTCTTTCTCGGTATAATGGTCGATATAAAGCTTTAGTGCTCTCATTGATGAACAGGCATTCTCTTCCCTACTCATGTGGCTAGTTAGTATATAAGTAAGAACCACAAAAAATGAGGTAGCAGTCTTGGTTTCGAGGTTTCAAAAGAAACAAAAATTTGTCCTTTGGAGGAAAACATTGTACGAAGAAACTGTTAAAGTTTGGGTTCGTAGTAGACCAATGTATGTTACTGAATTTAGTTCAGTTTCTTCTTTTGTATACGAGTAAATAAAATAGCAATCAAATCGAATTAATTTATTTTCTTATAAATGAATGCTAACTTAATAGAAGATAAATATAATGAGATGCAGCTTTGAATTAATAAACCAAAACAGGACATATGAAAGACTTGAAATAAGCTATTGACTTCAAGTTCTAGGAATGTACTTTGAGCACTTAAATGAAGATTTGATGATGTAGCTCAAATTACAAAGTTCAAACTATCGTTTTAATCAAATATATTCTCCACTAATGGTCAAAACCGACATAACTCAGTTCTTTGCCATCAATTGGTAGTGAAGTAATATACTCCTGCAAATGCTAAACTCCGCACACACCACTACAGTGAGCATTAAGTATTAATATGACCCATCCAAACCCGACAAGTTTTTCTTGCATTGTGTCAATTTACACAAACATAATTTCATATCTACAAACGCCAAACGCACAAACATAATTGAATTGTTCACAAGAAAGCATTCACCCACTAACATAATAAAACCACACAAAAACATAATTACAAAGATCTTCTACATGGGATGAGCAAAGAATATAATCATTCATTTCAAACCATTTTGATCAAAGTGAACAGTCAATAAGATAATAGATTTTTGCATATTCCAATCTCAATCCTGAGCTTTCAATCTTAGGATAAAAATTGGTATTTGATACTCAAATACCTCACAAATCATTAATCCATACCAAGCGACAAACAAACCAATCAATGATCTACCATAATTCACCAAATCCATTTCTTTAAACCCTACGAACCAATCAATCAACAGTTTCTGAATATATAAATGCGTATAGCAAGTAATATGCAATCAGATTAATGAGATCCAATCTTAAATCAACATGCCCAAACACAACTCTTAAAAATTTGAGAAAGAAGAGCAAAATTTTCATGGAATCACAATACAAAGTAAAAAACAGAAGCAAAAACAAACCGAATAATATTCAAACTGACCCAAATATGAAATCGCGGTAAGACTGGATCTGATACCATACCTTGCCATTGATAACAAGCCAGCAATCCTTGGAGGAATTATGCTCAGAAACCTCAGCCAAAGTGAAAACCTTGCCCTCGGCAGCCATTGATGAGAAGAGAGAGCAACAAAGGGTATCGATATGTGGATCAAAAATATGGAATAAGAAGAGGAATTAGGTTGGTGAAGTCAAAAATGGAATAGTAATCGGTAGGGGTTTGGTGAATGTGAAATAAACAAATTAGGGAATTGGCGTGGTGTGGTGAACGTGAAATGATTCTACGCCTGCTACGCCTGCTACGCCTGCTAAGCCTGCTGCTTGTTTATGGGAAATCAATCTGCCTATTTCAATTTACATTTGTTGTCTTTATTTGTAACAAAATAATCATGTCACTACTCCACCCACCTGCTTACATTTTATGATTATGGACCAATTATTGAATAATAAAACTTGAGATGAAATCCAACTCAATCCAATTTTTAATTTTTAATTTGAATTGTTTCTTATATTAATGCAATACATGTGTTCTTTTCATATACCAATTATTTTATAATAATGACTGCAATTTTCTCAATTTTATATTCATTCTTTGACTTATTTAAAGATATTTTGAGTGTTTTATTTTAGTTTTCTAGTATTTTAATATTCATGTGTTTGGTTGTATATAAAGCAATGACCATGAAATCTCTTATAAAAAATTAGAAAGGAGAAAAGTCCGTCGACAGCAGGGTTCGAACCTGCGCGGGCGTAGCCCAATAGATTTCAAGTCTATCTCCTTAACCACTCGGACATATCGACCATTTGCTGGTCATCTCTGATCTGAATCTAATCAAATATACGTGTACATGTTTGTCCCACTATATAAAAGGTGAGTATAATGGTAAAAGTATATAAATTAAAATTTGAAGGAGGCTCATTCTCTTGTATCACACCTTATATATACAACTATACATTTTATTTGCTTTTTCTTTTCGTGATCTCAACCAAAAGTAGTAGAAAAATACAAAATTATTTTACACCAAGAACAATTTGTCCCATGTTCCCGCTAGGTCAAACACTCTCTAGAGTGTCTTAAAATTAATACTTAGGCATTTCACACTTGTATTGCTCTTCATTCACTTAACTTAAATCTTTTATTACTAGAGCATAAGTAAGTAATCCAATTAATAAGAAATTTCAATTCTAATAGATGTGGCAGAACGCCTTTGCTTGTGAG
>JAYMTB010000250.1:0-16207 GCA_036897585.1 Francoa sonchifolia | reverse complement strand
CAAGCCTTGACTGCAAATCAGCTAATAAGACCTAGTTTCCAGAGGGTAAAAAGGAAGAATAGATGACAAGAAGACCATTTTTGCGGAGAGGTTTTTTGAGGTTAGTGTGTCTTTCCTGCTTACTTATATTTTCACTGTTCTTAGCATTCTCAGCCATTAAACATTACCACATGCAAATCAGTAAATCATGCATGAGAAGGATCATATCTTTGACCTGACCTGACATGCTGTTTTCAATGTCACTATAAGCAAATTAATGAACCATCAGATCTTTGATTTGATGAAAAAGAAACATGGCAAAAGTTTATTCTACCAGGTACCCATAAATTGTATAACAGTAATAATTAGAACTATTGGTAAACTATTAATTTATTGATTCAAAACTATAATTGTTGAGCTTGTGTTTTGTTGGAGCAGGCAAAGTTTGAGCAAACCAAATTGTCCTTAACTGTACAAAAATAGCAATTGAGGTGAGTTTCATTAAAGGGTTATAGGGTTTAAATTCCAGGCTATTGTTGGTAAAACCAATGGTTAGTTAGAAGTGGCCCCAGGTTCATTGTTGGTTGTTTTGGCTCAAACCTAACTTATAGAATTTCCTTACTAACTTTTGCTCAGAGAATTTCCTTAATAACTTTTGCTCAGAGAATTTCCTCACTATTTTCTTCTAAGCCATTCAACTTTTTTCATCATAGTTGTAATACTTTCTTTAACTTTGGCAGAACAAAAAAATTTGGTGTATTAGCATCTGCGAATGGACACACTGAACATGCTCTCACATGTTGGTGACATCTTTTGAGATTACATATGGTGGTCCTTGTGGATTGTCAACTGAAGAGAAAGGTAATGATTACGCAAACTGAACATTTAATAACGTGTATATACATTTGAAAGGGCTTACTTTTCCCGATGTCACCCGTTTAGTTAATGGCAACATCATTATTTCTGTTACCCTCCAACTCCATTGATATATCTACACATGATTCTACACTGGGCACTTTCGCCACATGAGCGAGCATGACATCAAATCTCACTTCTTCATTGTTCTTATCTAACCCCAATATCGTTGTGGCGGGTGGCTCCCATCCATCCACCCACCCACTATCTTTTGCCTGCATATACTTAGTGAGTATCTAATGATCTTAGACTTGCCTCATTGAAAAATATACAACAAACATAAACGAACAACAGAGAGTGGTACATGAGAGGGTGGAATCATGGTGGTGCTTTGAATGATTTGTCTCATTGCTCTCTTCTGATCCATTGTTGTCAAAAGTTCTCTTTATGAAAGTCAAATTTGGTACTCGTCTTGTGAGAGAAATCTAAAGCTAGGTGTCTTAGCTCCTTGGTAAGTGCTGGTGCTCCACAATAGAAAACCCCTGCATTTGAAGAAGAGAAACCCATGCAGGTCTATTTAGAAGCCGAACTTTTATCCAAAGAAAATAAAAAGTGTGGAACTTACCAACGTGTGCATCTGTGTGATTGAGAGCAATACGCTTGTAAACACTACGCCAATTGGGTTTGGCAAAGTGAGACTTGACAGCAGTACCCGAAACAATATCAACACCATTCTTAGCATGATAAAGGGACTGCAACATGGTAATAAGAGCAGACCGAGCATCTCCCTCCTCATAAACACTAGTACAATAATTGTGCATCTCTATAACACCTTCGTGTTCCATATCAGCAACCTCATTCATCACGCCTTTAAACCAATCAAATGAACCTTGCTCCTTTGTTACCCAATAAAAGTATGCCTTTCTTGTCTTAAAACTATTCGAACTCCCATTTCCCGATTTTCTTTTAGGTGTTGTTTCTCTAGCATTAGGTGCTGGTTGATGTGAGTTCTCGCCAATTTCATACCCATTTTCTACCGCACTTTCATCCTCATCCATAGCTTTCATATTATTCACTATGTCTTTCACAATGCTTATCATTGGTGTCGCCCCAATACCTAACCCAACTAGCAAAACTACGTCGTATTTTTTGTAGTCTTGCGCTGGTGCTCCATATGGACCATCGATTAAAACTCTTGGAAAACTGTCATTTTCATTAATACGAAGATTTGAATGATATAACACATGCAAAACAAATAAGTGATGTTTCGTTTTCAACTATGTATGATAGCTTTTTCCACACGTGAAACCATAGTAACCCTTAAGTACTATTGTCTTACATTATTGTAGTGATTCATACACAGAAGGACCTTTTCCAAATTCTTGTTATAAGTCACTATCTATGGAGAAACTTTTGTGTGCTCTGTTGGGCCCACTTCTAGTGGTAAACAAGCCACATTTAATGGTAAATGATTTTATCAAACTCTTCAGTATTTCTGACAACAAATTTTGGCATTCTTAAATTACTTTACTTTATTAGGATTCCTTAACAACATTTAAAGAATTTGATATTAAATATTTAGTGTCACAAATAATATTTTTTTCGTTCTTGTCTAGTAAGTTCATGAACATTTAAAGAATCTTGTCTACTTAAATGTTATTATACTCATGATAGGGGGATTCCAAGTACATTATTAAAGACTAGTGATAATATAATTAATGAATATTATGTTACTAGGTAGATATAGGATCTAAAAAGGTAAGAAAACCAAATTTTTGGGAAGTGGCCTTCTTTATATGATTGGCGTGAAGGTTCATCTACTTCGTTGAACATCCACCGTCCCCCAACTGACCATCTTATATAATTAGGTCAATACTTAGTATTTGAAATTTAACTCAAATTCAGTAGTAGCTTGACTTTTTGTGTGAAACTTAATTCAAATAATTAGTCAAACTGAATCTAATTGAGCCGAGTAAAAAAACAAAAGTGACTCATTTTTTGAAGGGGTGTTTGTCAACTAACTTTCAAAAACTAATGGGCTTGTACCTAACGACTAAAAGATTCACTAAATTCCCATTTCAACAAGAACTAGGCCTAATTTGGTCGTATAATTAGAAAGCATGTTCTCAAATTTGAAGGGACTTACTTTGGGATGTTCTGGCCGTTTAAGCAATCGGCCCTTAGGAGTCCACTTTTCCGGTTGGTGATGGTTGACACACCTGAAACGGCCAATTGAAGGGAAAATTAACAATAAGAAATAGCCACATTTTCCGCCTTTTATAACCTTTATATCCCCTCACTATTATATGTCAAACAGTGTTAATGTCGTAAAGCCAAATGAGAACCAAAATCTCAATGGGAGCATACCTCTGAAAAGACGGTTCTAAGTTGTCGTGTCCAATCGCCAAGAGTTCGAATATGGACACTGAGGTAGTCATCTCCAGGGGCTGAAGTTATCGAAAATGGATGCCTGTCATAATATGAACCACAAAAGCAATATAAGATCAAAGTTTTCGACCCAATATCAAATGGTTAAGATATAGATTGACGAAAACAATTTGTTACCATTCAAATTGAGACACAGCAGCACAATTGACAAACATGTACTGACCACTCTTGTATCTGAAGCCTTGAGGTTTTGACATATGAAGTGCCAATACATTTCCAGGATAAACAGCCACCTTCAATATCAAAGAGAAATCAGATATATTTAAATTTGTGATGTCGAAAGTTTATATTCTGTTTACCTTTAGTATTGTTACAGGCTTGATGCTCGATCTGAGTGTCCTTGTCAATCTTTCAAAGGCATATAGAGTGACAGGAACAGCCAAATACATCCAGGTCTGCCAATATCCCAATAATGGTCAAGTTTGTCTAATTTTATGAAAGGAAATGTAAACAGATTAGATGAATAGCAGTTAAAATTGGGTGCTAACCGTTTTCTTCTACCATTCTTTAGTCAGGTATACGTAAATACCATGAATTACAAGCAGAGTGTAAACGATGATAAAGAGATGGTGTGAATACCAAAAGGCATTGAAGCCGGTAAGCTTCTGTAGTGGTTTGGGTATGTTGAGTTTACTTCTCCTGAACCAAGGTGTAGCCAGAGTAAAGGCAATTGCCATCAACAGTACCATTATAATTCCAGTCACTCCTTCAACTGACATAACAAAATGCCAGTAACTCGAAGAATGTTTCCCGAAATACTGCTCCATTGGCTCGTATTTATCATCACTTGCATCAATAAGGCGAGGAAAGTCACACACTAAATGATAAATTGCATGTATCCCAACCCCAAGAGAAATCCCAGCAGCAATGACCTGAAAATTATTGAGATTTTGTCATGACTTCAATGCTATTGGGTTATTCTGCTATACTTTTTGACTAAATACCAGCAAGGATTACCTTATGGAAATTGATATTGTCGTCGAAGGGAACAATTACACCTAACTTTGTCTTATTCCTGAGCCAGGTGATGGTGTTTCTGCAGACTGGAAGTAGAATTAGAGCCATATTCAATTTAAGTGTCTCTGCCGCACCTTTGGCCATGCATACACAATGACCCAGTACTTCATATGCATCTCTGTTCCTATACTGCATATACTTGTAAACAAAAAGTCCTGACATAACCCCAATCCAAAGTGCAATTACCCAAATTCTCTGCCAATCATCCAAGAAGAAGTATAGAGTGCTTCTGTACAATCTTGTCAATGGGTTGTCATAATTTATTGGCTTAAGTTTCTGGCTCAGCATTTTACTCAGGTTTCTGCTATCTCCTTCTCTAACAGATTCATTCGATGCTAACAAAAGTATTTCCAGACTGTCTATCTGTTTCCCGGAAAATTAATTAGAAAAGTGAATACTAGTCATAAATGATTTCGAAACCAGGGTTAAAATATTTACCATGATATATCCAAGATTGTCCGGGTCTAACTCCTCCATGATCAGTGATGCATATTCATCAGCCTGTTTCTGGATATTTGACAGTTTGTTGGCAGAGGCACTGAGGGTCATAATCTGCAGTTATGAAAGTAATTTGATGAATTTTTTTTCGAAATACTTAGTACTCCAACACTCAGCACTCGAATTATTTGTGATACTGTAGTAAATCTCTCATTCAAAAATGTAAACCTATACTAATATAATTTTAGCCTAAGACTCAAGAGAGATGAAAGTCAACCACTGGTTTAGCCCATCCGGCCATCAATAAGGGATGTGATATACCTCTCTGACTTCTTCAATAGTGATTCTGCCATCTGCATCTTTATCAACCCTGCATTTAATGTTTCACTTAATTTGATTATAAGCTTTAATAATCACTAAACATGGATAGTATATGACCCACGTTTTCTAGAGAAAAAGCAAAAAGAAAGATTACATGTCAAAGAACGTGCGAAGCCTGGAGTCAAAACTTTGATCTGAGATCTGATTCCAGAACTCTTTCAGTTGCGCCTTATTGATAAAATCATCCTGAATATTCCATTTCCGAGCAAGCGTATCAAACAAAATTCCGGCGAATTCATTGGATTCGTTGTTCATTCGTACCATTACAATTTCCATAAACAAAATCAAACACAAGAGGAAGATGAAATTATGAAGAAAGTGAGTTTCAATTTTCTTACCAATACATTCGCCAAACAGCGAACGAGAAAGACAGCCATTAGTGGAAACAGTTAGTTCGTTAAATCGCTTCTCCACCGCCTCCCATCCGGCACCAACATCTCTCTTACTGATAAACTTAAGGCCTCTCAAAGCATGAGCCACAGCAGACTTCGTTCGATCAAAACGACAAGGAGGAGTAGGTTTTTTCGAGAAAGAAGCCAATCGTTTCAATTCATGAGAAACCTGCCTGATTCTCAGAGAAGCGTTTCTAACCAGTGAAGAACTAAACGAAGATTTCTTCTCCAAACCTTTACCAAGTAAAGTAATCTCCGGATCTTCAACATCACCAGCAGTTTTCACGCTATGAATCGCAACTGAATCATCATTGACATCAAGTGTAATCTCAACGTAAGGTTCATCAACGGCAGGAATGTTGAATCTAGCGCTTTTTCTTCCCACTCTTTTGTTCAAAAGTCCACTGTAACCTATTCTGTCACTTCCAGCCATCTCCGTATCAGACTGATGCTGAGGATGATGATGCTCGTCTCCCATTCCCATCATCTGAATCTGAAACCAAAAAACCTAAAAATCTCCAACAAAATCAAAATAGAAACAGTTTCTCGACTTATTTCATCAAGCAAACAAACAAACAACGAAGAACTCGCAGAAAAAGAGAGAGTCTAAACATTTGCCATGGATTTTCCTCCGTCCGCCATTGATGCTGTTCTAAGCCAACGGTTTTTATTAAAAAGCAAAATGATCCGTGATATAAAAAAAATTGATTATATTTGGACTTAAACATAGATTTTCCAAGATTTGTTTATTTTAAATTTCTTTCTCTTTCCCTCTTAATATTTTTTTAATGAATTCAATTTTTTCCATAGTTTTTTCAAAATCATCGCGAAATTATTGTATTTTTAAATTGTCACCATTTCATTGACTTGAATTCGTGAATTTAAAAAAATTTCTAGTTAAAAATATAATGTTATAACAAACGATCGACTGAAGATAAAATTTTAAAAAAATTGTATATTTCTTCGAGAAATTGATGATGCAGTAAAATTGAATTTTTTGGTTAAAATTTTCATCTTATTCGAAGTGAAATTTAGAGGAATATTGTTAATTCGAAGTAGTTATGTTCCAAAGTTAATTCATTAATAAAATAAAAAACTTCCTATATTGCATTCGTACTTTATTGATTTGTGAACGATAATAATATTTGGATCTATTCATCTTAATTTTTAGAATTCTACACTTTATTGAAATATATTTGTTTCGATATATAAAATTTCGTATTTATTATTGATATTAATTAAAAGTGACAAATAAGAAATGAATAGAATATAGATTGATTATAGGTTAGTAGATAGAAGTATCCAATGCCAACTCTATAAATCTACACTAATCAAGAAATTTGGTATAAATAACTATATTTGTTGTTAGCTACATTTCGAGTTTTAATACATATCACATGAAAACAACATTATTACTTTCCAACACAATAATAAATTGTTGGTATTTTAATTTAAAATAAATAAAATTGTATTTTTATTCAATTTAAAATCTCAACTAAATACAAGCAATTTTTTTTTTCCAAAAAAAAAAAAAAATAAGAAATGAAAACCATTATATAATATTAAAACAATAAAAAAATTTATCTAAATAATTAATTATTGTAGTTCAAAATAAATAAAATTTGGAGTTTTTTATGTTTTAATGTATTTACTTTAAATTTTATTTATGTAAATAAAAATAAAATATTTAATGGTGAAATTTCACATGGTTAATATTTAATTTTATTATTTGAAATAAATAATTGAAATAAAAATAATTTAATGATAAAAGTATTAATTTGGTAATAAGAATTTGTTATTAAATTTGAAAATTTTATCAATAATCATGTACTTTAATCTTACAGGTGAGATCCACTTTACACAAATAGGAACTTCCCATATAGACTTTAACCTTGTTAATTAACGAAAGTAACGACAAATACTTAATTGAAACGAAAAATAGAATTTAGGTTTGACATTGCTAAAAAAATAGTTCACAAACCTGATTCAATATAAGTTTATATACCATAAAAGCAAATAAGCCTTTGTTTTTTCATTTTTATTTTATTTAATGCATGTGTATAAAAAATTAAAATTATTATGTAAATGATTGATTATGTATTAAATAAAAATGATTTTATTATTATTACGTATGGGCCTTTGGACGGGCTAGGCAAAAAGTTCGGCCCAATAGTATTATTCCAGAACACGGTTATCCAAGTTTCCAAACGGACAGAAAACTCTTCGCACGCTGTATTCGGACAAAATAAAATGAGAAATTGGGAGGGAAAATTGAACCGAGGGGGAAAAGGGTTAGGGTTTACTTTTCCCTCATAAATTCCGTTGATTTTTTCATTTTCATTTATCAATCATTCTTTTCTCATTTTTGGATTGGATTCATCAAATTTATTGTTGTTCATATCAATTTGTAGTGTGAATTTTACTTTATTTTTTAGGATTTTTGTTATGAAAGAATTCGATTGTGGTAGAAGCAATAAGAGACATGGAGTTGAAGATCATTCGATCTCGTCTGTTCACAAGAAACGGAGGAATTTGATCAGGACTGCATCAATTTATTTGAAACATTTTGATTTTCCGTTGATTTCAACGACTACTGGATATGCTTGTGATTTGATTCGCCTTAGCCCGGGCCGGTCATGCACTGTTGGACGGAGTAATCGGAAGTGCCAGTTTGTCTTTGAGGATCGCCGAGTGAGTAAGCAACACTGCCAGATTTACTTTGATAGTGTATTGCGTATGATATGTATTCGTGATGATGTTTCTTTGAATGGGGTTTACGTGAATGGGGTTAGGGTTGGTAAAGGTGTGGCTGTGGAGTTGTCTGCTGGAGATGAGGTTTCACTTGTGTGTGGGAATGAAAATGATTGTAGGTTTAGGATGCGAAATGGGTTTATTATAAGAAGTATCATCTTTAGAGAGGAAATTGTTATTTCTGGGTCAAATGAACTTCTATTGGAGAGACCTAGGTTAGGAGGCACAGTCACATCTTCCAGACACTCTCAGGGACAAGGGTCAAGTGGAAAGGTGAACAAAAGAGTCTTTGCTTTACAGGCAAAGGATATGCACCCGGATTCTGTTTTTTCTGGATCGAAATGTGATAAAGCTATTGGAAGAAAAGCAAAGAGTCTTGTAAATCAATGCAGAAAAATAATGGATAGTGATGATCCTGTGTATTTCATTCGACAATCTGCTATTTCAGATTATAGTGTGGATGACACATATCGTTGTAGCACTGAGTTTCAAGGCTTGGTACTTGGTAATACTGTTAAATTTGCAGTTGACTGTGAATCAAAGTTGAAAAGTGTAATGCCCATTTTTGAGCAAGAAACACTTCCTTGTGGAATCTGGCACAATGATCATGATCCCGAAAATAAAAGAGTTAACACAGTACAATCAAGTTCAATTTTATTTCATACTGAAGATGTAGTAGCTGTAGGTTATAACCATAATCTATCACATAATAGAAATTGCATTGAAGGTTTATGTGAGAAGGATAAAGCTGGTGTTGCTTGTAAGAATGGTGTTGTGAATGATGATCAATATTTGGGTAAAGAGAATGGCCCTGGTGGTGGTTTGGATAATGATACTTGTAGCAATTTTCCTCCACCACCTGGGAAGAAGTTTTATTTGAACCGCCTTGAGTTTATGGACCATGGTGCACAGGATGTTATTTCCTTGCCAGAGCTTCTTTATCCTGTTGAAAGCATTTCTCGAATATTTATTGCAACATTTACAAGTGATATTTTATGGTAAAGTTTCTCATATCTTCATTGTTTTTATGATAGTATATTTCTTTTCAGTAGTCATGTATAATGATTATGAATCCATATATTCATTAAAACTTGTCCAATAGCTGTTATCTTAATACTATTTAACACATGTTTTATCTATGTTTTGTTTTAAATTCTAAGCAAACTTCCTTGGTAGGTTCTTGTCATACTGTGAGATTCCATGCCATTTGCCAGTAACAATTGCATGCCATAACACTGAGAGATGTTGGAGTACACACCCTGATAAGAGAACCTCAGTGCCTTACTCAGATTATCCAAACCTAGTAGTTGTGTAAGTATCTTTCTCTTTTTCCTCATCAATTACAAGGGAGAAATGTTTACATGGTTGATGTCGATCACATCAAATAAAATGCTACGAACTAACAGTTTTCTTTAATATTTATTGTAATAGCTATCCCCCATTTCCTGAGGTTATAGCTTTTAGCGGTAAAAAGCAAGGCATTGGTTGCCATCATCCAAAATTGCTTGTTTTGCAAAGAGAAGATAGCATCCGTGTAATCATTACATCTGCCAATTTAGTGGATAAACAGGTATTACTTAGTCTAAGGTTTTACTATTTACATCTATGAGGTGTTGCATCTTATTTTAGCCATGTCATAAAAGTTAATTTCTATGAATTGTGAACGAGATGTATCTGAAGTCAAAGTAATTTTTATACTACAGTACAGATATCATATGCTGTTATTATTTTCTATTGGCTTTATACCAGCTTTATGTATAGCTCGACCATCTTTTATTTTATATATTTATGGTTTTCACTCATCCATCCACCCTACTGACATATGCAGTGGAATAGTGTGACTAATACGATTTGGTGGCAAGATTTTCCTCGCGCACTTGCACCTGATTATTCATCTCTTTTTAGTCAAGCTTCTTATGGGGATTTAAATCAAGATGCAGGATCTGACTTTGCTGCTCAGCTGGCTGGATTTATGGCATCTCTTGTGATTGATGTACCTAGTCAGGCATATTGGATGTCCGAGCTGACAAAATATGACTTTGGAGGGGCTGCTGCATATTTAATTGCGTCAGTACCTGGAATTCATTCGTACAGATCTCCACAACTATCAGAATCCATGCATTTGTTACATGTGAGTGTTTTTGTATTGGTGTATGTCTCCACTGATTCATTTCTTGCTCAGATGAAAGCTACTTAATAGTTTTTAATAGGATTCATTGTTTCCTCAATCTCTTGTTTACCTATATTTGCAGGATAATGACTGTGCATCACAGTCATCTGATGCAAATTCGCTTGGTTCTGTTGAAACATCAGTAGTTGGTTTAAGCCATCTTTTTCACACAGTGTCAGACTCAAATGGTAAACAACTTAAGAAACTAGCTACTTTCCTTGGGAGTTGCCACCGCAATTTATATAGGAGGATGGAGGTTGTTTTAAGAAGGAACAGAAATATTCCTGCAGATGCAAATGCTGTGAGCGTTTTAGTTCCCAACCCAGATAATTTATCCGAGGAAGGTAAAATTGGCTGAATGTAGACACCTGTGCAGTATTATACTAACATTTCTTAATCATTTTTATGTAAGTAAATTTGCACATGTTTGGAGCTACAAGTTGTTTTCTTATAACTTGATATTGATGCCTTAATGTATGTATCAACATTAGGAGATTCATTTTTCCTTTAATTTGTTCTTGTGTTAGAAGATATTATTTTTTTTGCTGTTGTTTCCCAAGTAACTTCATTACTTTGCTCCTTGCACTAGATTGCATTCAACTTGGTTTTCTGCCAAGAAATGTTGCAAAGTGGTTTTCTCCACTGTGGGATAGTGGGCTTTTGAGCTTCTCCGGATATATTTCTCCCAAAGAAGCCCTTGCAGCTGCTTTAGGAGAAAGTGATAAGAAAGTACAACTCATACTACAGTTGTCACAGGCATGATATTTCTTTCTTTTACTAAGTTTGTTGCTTTATGATTTAAAGCTTGCAGTTTGAAGTGGGTGTATGTAAGCTGTTATGTTGACTACTGTAGGGGCCTAGCTTTTCAGATTTGTCAAAGATGATGCAACCTGAATATATTACTGCATTGTGCTCTCTTGTTGCCTCAATCCAGAGGTGTGTAGGCTTATGGAGACTGGAAGAGGTAAACATTCCTTTCATAAGGATACAATTCAAAGTTCAAATTTCATGAAAGTTATCTACTTCCCATAAGTAGATTTGGAATTAAGTAATTTGAACTTGTTTCATCACATGCTACAATTGGATATAAGAGATTGGTTGCAAACATGTTTTGCAGGTTATCAATAACTCTTAGCTGTATAGCAAAAATAACTCTTGCTTGATTCTTATTTTAATCTTGTAAAGGGTGCTTATGGATTTATGTCAGATGGGTTCTAAATATTTAGGAATCTGTAAGTAAGAGGGTTCGAGATAATTGGGATGACATAAACAAGTAAAGCAGCCCAAGCAGTTTGTTTGATTTAGTAGAGTAGACAACTGATTCTGCTTGGAAATCCTATAGAATGTTATATGCCAGATGCATTTATCATTTCTTTTGTTCTCTAATAGGTTGTAGCACGATACAAGTGGCATGAACTCCAAGAAACTGATTTTGTTTATGGTGAGGTGTTGACCATTGACTTGAAAGATATTTTCAATCTGGAGTTTTTCTGAGACTGGTTTCATTTTAAAGGTTCATCCTCAATTGGAGCGGTTAACGCACAATTCCTCGCTGCATTTTCAGCTTCTGCGGGAAAAAGATCATTCCAGTTCTCTGATTCTGAAGAGTCCGATCCTGAGGTATATCAACACTCTGATATCACATACAGCATCAAAATACACAATTTTTATTGTTAATTGGTTAAGTAGTTCGTTCATGCTCTTGACAGTGGGGCTGCTGGAGTGCTAGTCAAGAATCAAAAAGTCCATCAATTAGTATAATCTTCCCCACTATTGAAAGAGTAAAGAATGCATGTAATGGAATTTTGCCATCAAGACGTGTACTTTGCTTCTCTGAGGTACGGTGGCCTTTTTTCTGTGCATATGTACAGCTTATGGTTGTAATATTTTTGTTTATATTTTCACCTTTGATGCACTGCACCACCAAACAGGTTAATATTTATGTTTGTAGGTCGTAACGTAATTCGAATAGCTCATGATGGATGATGTCCTTTCCCGTAGTTGAGTTGTTTTTTCCACTTCAACTACTACTTGATTTTGTGTTATTTTATTTTTATTAATGCAGAAAACATGGCAAAGATTGAGATATGTAAGCATACTTCATGACGCAATTCCTCTTTCCCTTCATAGACTAGGGCATCCAATGCATGTCAAGGTAAGAAGATCCTCAGTTTGGCATGATTATAACTCAAAAGAATCGTATGAAATAGGTTGTGTGGATTTTTCCTAAATCAATTTTCACACTACCTAATGTTTATAGAAAATGGTTCTAAAAGAGCATACGGTAAACAGGTAGCACTTAGACGCTTCCATTCAAGGAGGGACAAGTCTGCCTCTGGTTGGGTTTATTGTGGCTCACACAACTTCAGTGCGGCTGCTTGGGGTCGAACAATTTCCAGTCCATCTGGTGCAAGATCAAATGGATCTGGTAAAACCAGCTCTTCCTCGACATCAAGGCTTCACATAAGCAACTACGAGCTTGGAATCATATTTGTCTTTCCCCCAACAGATGCAAAGGGTAGCAGCTCCAACAAAAGTACTATAAAGTTGGATGATATCGTATTGCCATTTGTTGTGCCTGCGCCAAAATACGGGCCAAGAGATAGGCCTGCAACGCAGCTGGCTATGAGGGAGGCATTATCTCAACTATATGAGCAACAGAAAGAAAACCTCAATGAGGCAGAACTTTCAGAAGAAATAGCAGAAGATATCATAGACGATGGAGAGGAAGCAGTCGAGGCAACTGATTATGTTGCAAAAGAGAAGGAAGAAGAAAATGCTTATGCCAAGATACTATGGAGCCAGGTGGATTCAGCTTCTTCTCAGGGACAATAGCTTGATTAGAGCAAAGCAGTAATGTCGATCAAGGGTGGGTATCCTAACAGATACAGATGGTAGCAGAACTATGAAATTGTTTCCCAATTTTATCGGGCCTGCTCCAAAACACGTCCTTGGCAATAGGCCTGCAATAGCGCATGCGGGATGGATGAGCTCAACTAGCTGGGCATGAAAGAGAACCTTTCTGCACGAGCAATTTAAGAACTCGAGGAAGACATCACAGATGAGGAAGAGGAAGCAGAAGCAACTGATTATCTCGTAGAGGAAAAGGCTTATGCCCAGACATTATAGATTTAGATTTTTGATTCATCTCATGCCTATCGAAGTCTCCTTCAACTTCAAATCCGGGGCAAAACAGCAAGCGTGACTAGTTACCTGCAAAGTACATATCAATCAAGTAGTGATTGATAAAAGTGAAATATCCGAGCAAATAAGCGAGTCAACTGATTCACTGGTAAAATAATCTTAAACTGAATTCTACTTCCATTCAAGATAAGCGGTATACAAATAGAAAAAAATGAAATTTTTTCTTACAAGGAACACTTGTATATATTGTTTTCATTTTATTTTTCATGTAATAATGTTTTGCAGCAGTGATTAAAAAATTTAATGGTATAGATAGACATTTTGATCTCCTAGTTTCACTACAATATGAATGACATTCCCTGTTTGACTGTAGGGGGTGAGGATGAGTATTTCGATCAAGTTTTAGTTCGACTAATTTCGAAGGGAATTTTAATTTTTGAATATAATGAAGTGAAAACATAATTTAAACTGTTTTAGAAAAATAGTGACGTTGGAAAACGGTCACTAAATGGTACCTATCCGCGGTTTAAATTGACCAGCGGCGGCCAACGGCATCAAAAATTTCATAAGAACGAAAATCAAACAGAGAATGTCTTATGGCGGGAAGGAAATCCTGGTTGTAAAGAAGCAATGCACCGTCAGGTGACGTTTTGTTGCAGAAAGGGTGAATTTCATCTCCGCCACAAACCTTTCTTCAACCATTTACATTCATTCAGTTCATTAGCTGAATCAACGGAAAGCTTTTATGATGGAGTTTTACGATCCTGTAATAGCTTGGATATGCTCAAACAGGTACATTCTTCTCTTGCTACTTCTGGTTTTATTGCGGAAAATCCTCATTTGAGTGCCAAGATTATTCTTAAGTATGCGAACTTTGGGTACCTGAAGAATGCACGGTATGTATTTGATGATATGCCCAGTGATAAATGTGGTTCGTTTTTGTGGAATACTATGATTAGGGCTTATGCAAATTCTGGTGATTCTGTTAATACTTTGGAGCTTTATTTGTTACTGCGTAGAACTGGCATTTGTCCGAATAATTACACGTTCCCTTTTGTTCTCAAAGCGTGTGGTTTGGAATTGTTAGTTTTTCAGGGGGGAGTTGTTCATGGGGATGTTGTGAGAACCGGGTTTGATTCAGATGTGTATGTTGAGGCTGCTTTGGTGGACATGTATGCGAAATGTGGACAAACTGGTGATGGGCGTAAGGTTTTCGATAAAATGCTGCTGAGGGATCTTGTTTCCTGGACTGCAATGATTACAGCCTATGAACAAGCTGAGCAGCCTAAAGAGTCATTGATGTTGTTGCGTAGGATGCAGGAGGAGGGTCTTTATGCGGATTCTGTGACAGTGGTGACAGTTGCTTCTGCCGTTGGTCAGTTAGGAGATGCCAAGAGGGCTCAATCAATTCATGCCTATGCCATTTGTAACAGGTTTCTAGAGGATGTGTGTGTTGGAAACTCGGTCATTGCCATGTATGGAAAATGTGGGAATGTGGAAAAGGCCCGATTGGTTTTTGACCAGATGGATAAAAGAGACGGCATCTCATGGAACTCTATGCTTTCAGGTTATATACAAAACGGACAAGCTAGTGAAGCGATTTTACTTTTTGAGCAGATGCAGGAATCTGAGTCCAAACCGAATCCAGTTACTGCATTGATCATGGTTTCTGCCTGTGCTTACTTGGGTTCTCCCTATCTTGGGAAGAAACTCCACGAATACATAATCAATAGCAATATAAAAATTGACACTAATCTTTGGAATGGACTAACGGACATGTATGCTAAGTGTGGAGATTTAGACACTGCTGTTGAGATGTTCAATGATATTCATCCAAATGAACGACATGTTAGCTCTTGGAATGTGCTGATTTCAGGGTATGGCATGAATGGGCGCGGAAAAGAAGCGCTAGAAATTTTCTCTCAGATGCAAGAGCAAGGGATAGCTCCCGACCACATCACTTTCACATCTGTTCTTTCTGCCTGTAGTCATGCAGGCCTAATTGATGAAGGAAGGAAATGTTTTTTCGACATGTCCAAGCTCTCTGTGACACCCGAGGTGAAACACTATGCTTGCATGGTTGATATGTTGGGTCGAGCTGGGCTCTTGCACCAAGCTTATGAACTGATCACACAGATGAATTCACCGCCAAATGACGGTGTATGGGGTGCATTGCTTTTGGCGTGCAGAATCCACAGGAATACAGAATTAGGCGAAATTGCAGCCAATAAACTATTCCAGCTCGAGCCAGATCACACTGGATACTATGTGCTAATGTCAAACATATACGCAGCATCAAACAAATGGCAAGAAGTTGGAAAAATGAGAGTAAACATGAAGAACAAAGGACTAAAAAAGCCTGCAGCCTTCAGTGTAATTGAATTCGGTGAAGAGATTATAGGTTTCCACACATCTGATCAATGCAATGCTCATCGTCCCGAAGTTTACAGAAAAATTGAAAGCATGGCAATCGAGATGCAAATGGCAGGCTACGTGCCAGACCGATCATGTGTGCTGCACGATGTAGAAAATGAAGACAAAGATCGCATCCTAAACTATCACAGCGAGAAGCTAGCCGTAGCTTTTGGACTTCTGAAAACTGAACCAGGATCGACAATTCAAGTGACCAAAA
>JAYMTB010000249.1:0-16209 GCA_036897585.1 Francoa sonchifolia | reverse complement strand
TGATCTCAAAAATTCCTATGGTAGTATACGCTCAAATAGTGTCATGTGTACAACATAGCTTATCCCAAATTAGGGAAGATCCCAAAGTTTCTGGCAACAACTTGGTTGATCAATAGAGCCAATTGGTACTCGTGCTTCTTAGAGTTTTATTTTCCTTTTTTTTTTCTTCTCTCTTTTCTATGGTGTCTAGCTGATCGAAGAAAGGGTAGTCACCTAGAAAGTTTCACGAAGATGCCAGATTTCCTTGCAACAAGAATCGTTTACAAAAATTTTGCATTAGAATAGTTACGATTTACACTTCTCCACCCTGATTTATTCTCACATTTAATTAAACATATGAAACTTTTAGCAATGTGCTGCCCGCAGCACGACTGTTAAAAAGTACAGTCTTAGAGTCCCACCTATTTATGATAGTAAGGTTTTAAATTGTCAAATTGGAAAATAGAGTTTTTGTTCATGAGTACCAATTACATGTGCGGAAAGGAGTTAGGGACCCCTTGTCACTTGCTAAACGTGATTAACACAGATTAATTCTGCTGAATTTATACTGGTCCCTGTATGAGTTTTACTTTTTCGTGCAACTAATAATAATGGGTCTGAAGGGTACTAGGGTAGGTCAGATGTACCTGTCAATGTGAAGAGATAGTTTTGCAGCTCAAACCATGACCGCCATGCAAACTTGTCGCTGCGCGCAAGGCTCATACTTTCGTGCAACTTATTAGATGTAATAATTTTTAGTTAAATTTACATATGCCCATATATATGTAAGTATGACATAGCAATTTATTACAAAGCAAAAGCAAGATTATGATTAAGTTGTCTTAGTGTAGCTATATATCCATTAACATGAGTAGTAATGGAATGTGACAGTTTTATATATATGCATATATAAGTATGAAAAGGGTAGTTAAAATAGGTGGCTTAGGCTGTTGATGCAGGATGAGAAAGAAAAAGATATAATTACAATGCCTCAATTCAACTATATATTCCAAAAAAAAAAAAGGGAGAAAAAAGGAACCTATATATTCCAATACATAAGTATGCAATGTGTTCTTAGCTCTTAGTTGCTTAAAGTCATTACTAGTGAATGCTAATTGAAAATTCGAAGCTATATTGATTAAACATACTTTGAAAAAAAATGTTTTTAGGTTGATAAAATATATATATTCTTTTCCCAATAACTATCTTGCATCCATACTCTACCCAGAGCCAATATGCTTGGCCAAAGGACCAACTGTTATGGATTACAACCCATGCTAGTAAATTTGGATCTATGTACCACAAGAAACTTGGAGTAATGGAAGGAGGTGAGAGCAAAGTGCACTTGAAAGCAATAGAGGATAAGACAGTATCTGGCAAAGTAGGCTACTAAACTATTCTACGGGAAAGACTCATGTGATGTACCTCCAGGAAATTTTGGAGAGCGTCTCTCTAGTATGAGAATATAGTTCTCAAGTCCCCACCTAGAATTATAAGGGAGTACTTATATGGTTCATAGAGTTCATCACCCACCAATCTTTAGTTGTTTAAATGAATCAACAAGTACTACAGACATGGAGAGCATGATATTGTGAGGAGCGTCCTATGAAACAAACGTCTCTCTTATGCTTATTCAAACAAGTACGACAATGATCTCATGCCTCACCAAATCATTTTTAGTAGACCCGTTGCACATGAGTCAGTGGCGGACTCTACATTTTAGCCTCAAACCACTTACCTCCAAATGTCCTGATAATAAAAACCAATAGGCTGAGGCAGCCCAAATTGTCTTTCTCAGCCCCTTACATTAGTAAAATATGTCATAAAACAGATCATGTACCAACTCTAACCCTACCTTGATTCCAAGTTATTTATATAAGAAGTTTTTCAATTGCACCAGGAAAAGTAGAATATGTTTCCAAAAGCATAGATAATTAGCTCTCTAACATACAATCTGTTTTTAGTTTCGATAATTATGTTCTATTTCTCAAAAGCTGTTTTGTTTTTTTTCTTTTTTCTGTACTGTTCATGTCCCAGAATCACACAAAGTTTTGCTTTACATTTTTTTTTCTTGGCTAATGGTGTGTGGAGTTTTCACTTTCAGTGTACAGTCACCAGTTCTGGTCAATAGGGGGTGGGTCCCCCGAAGTTGGAGAGATAAATTTTTAGAAGGTCCCAAAGATGGTGAACGATTCTCACATATTGCACCACGCACTGTTCAAGAGCATGAACGTAACTCTTGGTGGAGGCTCTGGTCCAAGAAATCTAAAAACATTGAGGTCGTTCCTTGATTGATGTGTTACGTATTATTCCCTTGTTATAATGCATACACACCCTTGAATTACAATGTTACATTTTGCATCACACAGGATCAGGTTCTTACTGTTACCCCCATAGAAGTTGTTGGAGTAGTCCGTGGGAGTGAGAAGCCTAGCATGTTTGTTACAGAAAATGATCCAGTGTCTGGTCAGTGGTTCTATGTTGATGTGTCTGCAATTGCCCGCGCTGCTGGGCTTCGTGAAAATACTATCTATGTAGAAGACATCAATGAAAATGTCAATCCAAGTAATCCTTACCCAATTCAAAAGGATGTCAAGACCTTAATTTGCAGTTCGGTCATGCCACAAGACCATCTAAATTACACAATTACATGGTAAGATTACATATTTTCATTTTCAACTGTATGCATGCATGTGCAGTACCTTCATATTCCATTTGCAGTTTGTTTCGTTATACAGAACCATCTAACACCCCCTTGATGGTTTTCTATTCGATGTGTGGGTTAAAGGTTGCTTATAATTAGTACTCAAAGATGGTTCCCTTTATAGTGTTGACATCATGGAATCTTTGACTGTGCAAGGTACCTTGAATAGACCCTAAAGCGTACGGTGACTCTAATTTAGCTGTATCTTTATCTGAACTCTCATCTTTTATGTTGAAAGCTCGAAGGAGAGGATATCTACCTTACCAACCATTCATATGCTTCGAGCTTCCTAGGGTTAAACCTATACAGAGTATATAGATTTTGATTGATTGTGTAAATTTTTCTTCCTGAAGATAGTTTGGTGCATTTTGTTTCTTTTGGTATTCCTTGCACATATTTTACATCCAATTTTCTTTATTTTACATTTTCTTGTGTTTCAACAAACACCCATGCACATGAACAACAATCTAACAAAGGAAAGACAAATTCCACTTAAAAAGATGGAAGAAAGTGTGTGGATCAGCTCGTTACTTCTCTAAGATTAAACTTTATTTTGAGCAGGTACTCTCTATCAGCTGCAGTAACATTTATGGCTTACAAGAGGCTAAAACAGAAAAAGAGCTGGAGATAGCGAGTTTACTGTAAAAGGCATGTACTTATCTGATTTGTTCTCCTAAATTACATTTGACTAATAAAAGTATGAAGCTGTCCATGCACCTCGAGTCCTTGTCAAAATGAGGTAACTGCTTTACTTTGACCATCTACTGGGCTAGATAACAGTGTTTTACAAGTTCCTTGTGTTGGTTTTATCATCACGGAATATGGTTTGAATTTGTAAGGTGGAACCCACAGCCTTAGGAAAATAATGTTCTATATTTTGTTCATCTCAAGAAGCCCCTTTATTTTCCAATTCTAGTGTCTTGTTATCTTGTCTTAATTTCTAACTGTTGTGTTTTGTAATCAAAAGGATAATGGGGCACGTCATAAGAACGAATGAAGAATGTGTAGTGAAGCCCATGTGGTATTGCTACTAAAATTCGTGTTGCTACCATTTGCAGGAATGGAATGGTTTTCTCAAGCAAACAGAAGGAAAATGATATAAAGTATTGCTGTTAGCCTTAGAATACAAAATTCACCTTCTCAAATACACACAATTTAGGGTGGTTTATTCCTACAGATGGGGATACTGAGGTTTGGGAAAAAATTTATTTTCCTTCTAGACAAGGCTAACTCTTTCGGAGATCTGCATTTGGTAATAATCATTTGTTATTTTAAGATCACGACTCTGCCTCGAATTAGGTTGAGGGAGATAAGAAATTTTTCGAACTTGAAGTTGCAACTCCCGGTTTCTTTTTGTTGTCAATCTTTGGTTTAGTTTTAATCAGGAATTGTCTTTGCTAGCCAGAAGGGTAATGACTTGTATGAAATTCTAAAATGTATCATTTTCTGCATCATAATGACCAAATTATGTGTTGGGACGATCAATGGAATTAGTTTGACATTATAATTTTTTTCAGGCTATAGAGAGACCTCTCTATGTACTCAAAACTCCTCCCATTCGAGTACAATTTCTAAAATACAAGCTCATTACCATTAAATTTATGCTAATCCAAGAACATTGTGAAGTTGGATCTCCAATCATCGACTAGTCCGTATAATAACAACTAATCCAATCATTTGAATCCTAATAAGCAAATCTAGATCATACAAAAATCCATTTTCCATGTTTAGTGATGGATGGGTAATATATGTTAGCCACTGAATTGTATAAATTTGCTACAAAAAACATCTAAACCCGAAACTCTTTTTTCTCGTAGAACACATAATTTTGAGGAACATTCATGAATGCGATGGAGAGAAGTACTCACTAGATTTACTACATTTTGTTTTAGAATTCAAACAAAATGACACCAAAATTACATACTTAAAAATGATCACCTGCTTTTGGACAAACTTTCCAGTTTCCTTGGGAAAAAACATTAAGACTGTAACTTGACTGAAAGCCCTTGACTAACCTTCATCTTCTGAACAAACCCAATGCTGCTTTTGTCTAAGCTTTACTCTCCACTTCAATGGCCACCTCCCCCATCTCTCATCTCTCTCTTCTCTCTCTTCTCTCATTCCCCAGAAAACCCAGGTAATTTTACTATGTCCATTGCCTAAAATTTTCCCTCTTCATTTTCTTCTAAACTGTCTTCTTATTACAGGGTGTTCAAGTTTTTCTGTTGCGTATCCATACATCAATCCAGTGATCAAACCATTAATGCTGGAACCAAACAAAAACCGGTTGAAAACCTCCGAATCGCCTTTGCTGCAGGCGGCACCGGAGGCCACATATCCCCTGCGGTTGCTATTGCGGATGAGCTCAAAATTGCTGACCCCAACATTGAAATCCTCTTTCTAGGAACCCCAGTTGGCATGGAAAGCACCGCAGTCCCATCTGCTGGATACAATTTTGAGGCTATCACTGCTGTCCCATTAGCTCGCCCATTCCTCTCTCCCCAAAACCTTCTATTCCCTTACCGTTTGATCAAATCGTTGGTTGAATGTCATTATAAATTGTGTGATTTTGACCCACAAATCGTGGTTGGGACTGGCGGGTATGTCTCATTCCCAGTTTGCTTTGCTGCGGCACTTAATGGATTAAAGCTTGTGATTCAAGAACAAAATGCAGTTCCGGGTCTTGCCAATTGGGTTCTTTCATTCTTTGCTAATTTGGTGTTTGTGGCTTTTAACTCAACCGTTGAGTGTTTTCCAAGGAAGAAGTGTTTGGTGTGTGGAAATCCGGTGAGGCTGTCATTGAGACGGAATGTGTCGAAGGAGGTAGCTAGGTTGCGTTTATTTCCAAGGTCTGCAAAGACAGGTGATTCAGAGGCAAAGGTTGTGTTGGTTCTTGGAGGGTCATTGGGTGCAAATGCTATTAATATCTCTTTGCTGAATTTGTATTACCAAATGCTGTTGGAGAATAATAACTTGTTTATTATATGGCAAACTGGTGTTGAAGCATTTAATGAGATGGAGAGCCTTGTTAAAAATCATCCCCGTTTGCTATTAAAACCGTGAGTATTTTCTTTTATTCTGTATTACTTGTCTGAACATTATGTTTTGAACTGTTTGTATTTCATTATTCTGGTTGCAATATTACATGAACTCGAGCACACTTCGCAAGCACTATTTTGATATGCTAATTAATGTGAACTGGTGTGTTCCATTATTGAAAATTAAAGTATAAAACAAGGATATTATTAGGAATTTGTCCTTTTCACATTTATGAAAGTGATTGGTTTTATCACTAAGAATTTAGTTGATTATATAAGTATTGAACACATAGTACTACTGACATTTTTCCAGTTCCCAGTAAAAATAAAGTAAAAGATTAATTAACATAATATGGACTAATAGTTTGATTTAAGTTTGAAATACATGTAGTACTAACGAAATTATTGTACTCTCATATATCTAATTGCAACTTTTGTGGGAGGTTGTGGGAGACAATTGAGAGACAGAGTGCAGAGATAGAAGAAAGGGAAGAATGAATATATAAAACTAGAAAACTAAGGAAAAGAAGAGTAACAAACATAGGTAAGAGAAGTGAGAGAGTAGAGAAAAACGGAGGTGAGAGATGCGAGGAGAGAATTCTCACATGAGAGAATACCGAGCCTTAAGGCTCAACCCAAAATTTTCAATTTGGGATAAGAACCTCAAATAAAATTTGTAAAAGCATATGATATAGTAGTATATATATCGATAGTTCATCAAGTATATTAATGTAATACGCAATATCTATGATAGTGTAACTAGTTCAAGAACCACAAATGAGACTACGTTATTTCCTTATTAAAAATGTAGGTATACCAAGTATCGAAAGTTGTATTTATCGAGTATATTGATGTAATAAACGATATTTATGATACTGTAACTAGTGTAAAATCACAAACGAGACTGATTTCCTAATTACATTTAGTTGTATCGTTAAATTCTGATATGTTTAAATTAGTTATAGATGAGCTCACAAAAATTTGATGTGTCATTGTATTACTTTTGATGATAATGTAGTGCTTGTTGATGATGCAAGGCATGAAGTTAATCCTGCATGAGTAGGGTAAAAATTATAAAATCGGAGTGTTCGATTTCTCCTGTATTTCTTCTGTCTAAGATGGTACTCGAGCTTCTAAATATTATTGAACATGAGCACTTGCTGGTCCCATAGAGGTAGTAGAAGGAATTGTGTTGGAGCTCTATAAGCATATGTTATATAGGGCACATGGCTTTCTGTTGATGCCATATTTTGACCTTGTCAAACTGACACTTATGTCCAAGCATTTCTAAGGAGTCCGCAATTCTGCTTTCATTCACTTGCCCCAAAATGCGAGGATGAAAAATGAATTTTGAATTTCTTTTGGCATGGAAACTGATGTTGTTGTCTCTTTTAACCTTTTACTTAAGCTGCTGCAAGTTGTGACAGTGTCGTCAAAAACTATACAAAAGCCTTAAAACAATTGAATGCATACTGGATGAGCCAGTGTCAGACACATATCTGCACCTGAAACTTGTTCCGTAGTCCAAGTAACATACATTGCCTGTTATGTTCTTCACTTATTTCCAGTTTTCTTTTACAACCCTGTGATTAGATCTTCGGGGTTGGCATATCCAATATGACCCTTGATCACATATCATATAACATTTAAAAGTAGACTCGTTTGTTCTTGGGCTTTTAATATCATTACTCGATGCTCATATACGTACTCACATATTATATGTCAAAGAGATTAGCAACATTGTGAACTTGTAGTATCTGCATATGTAGTTTAACTTCAAAGGCTTCTCATACTGTGATATGATGGTCTTTTGCCTGTCTCCTGTTATTATCTCTAGTTTTGAGCTGTTAATTTTTTGGTACATTGCTTTCTAGAAGCCATTTTCATCTCATGAAGCTCTTTCATTGTTGTATATCTGTGTTTAAAGGACTTACCTCCACACCTTTCCTCTTTCATAACTAACTCATGATAATTAGTTGGACTCAATATTATGATATTATGATATAATGTTAATAATGTATATGAGAAAGGCCTAATAATTCATCAAAATTTGGTCCATAAATGTTTTAGCTGAGCATCTAGGTTTCCTATTACCATCAGGTCTTCGGGCTATTTTACTTTAATTCTTATTAGGTCGAGATGTGCTCTGTTTGCTTGTATTGATTCTCCATATTATATATGTGCACTCAGTTCTGTAACACATACTTATAATGTTTTATCGTCCTTGTGGGGTTCGAATTTACAAGTGATAAGCTTATTGCCAAATTTGTTTGTTATTCTTCTTTAGCAATGAAACTTACATGTTCACATTTCGTTACGTCTTCGTGTACTATAAATAATTGCTTTCCGTTTGAATCTGATTAGCTCTGAATTATGAAGGTTCTTGCGTTCTATGGATTTGGCATACGCAGCTGCAGATCTAATCGTTTCCAGAGCTGGTGCAATGACTTGTTCTGAGATCTTGGCTACTGGAAAACCTTCTATTCTGGTACTTATCAGCTCTAAGAGATCATCATTGTGATTATTTAATGAAAATAAATACTGAAAAAGGGAAAAGTTTGATGAACCCACTTATCAAGTGTTGCAGGCAATCTCTTCTTGTGATAATAATACTATTAGTTTATTTTGCATATATGATGATTAATTTCCAAATGATTAGTTCATCTTAACTTTCCTACTATCTTTTCTCGGTTTTATTCGACGTCTGTTTGACTTTGCAGATACCATCACCAAATGTGGCTGAAGGACATCAGTTAAATAATGCTTCTTTGATGGCAGATGTTGCTGGTTCAAAAGTAATAACTGAGGATGAACTTGATTCAACCACCCTTGCCATTGCAATTGAGGAGACATTAGGTATATAAAATATCTTACATTGATGTTTTTGTTGTGCCTGCTAATTGTGGATAGATAGCCATGCGCTATTGTGCTGATGTCATAGAAAATTAACTTTTTGCAGATCTACATGCAATTTGAATTTTCTATATTTTCATGGGGTTTCCTTGTGCCAAAGAAAATATTTAATGACGTGGTCCTTTGTAGAGTGTATTCATATGATATGTCATATGGATATGAAATCAAGGAGCCTCAAAATGTGAAAACAAGTTAGATACTATGGGCCGAGGAAATTTCTATACACTAACTGGGTAGTGTTTGGTATTATAACTTACTAGCTGTCTCAGTAAGAATTAGTATTTTCACACAGTTATTATAGACAATATTGCAGAGGCTTCATATTCAACTAAAGGAAAAAAAAAACTTATGAAAGATTCATTAGATGTTATATATATGATGACTTGATTGTGTTGGGTTTTCAATCAAATAAAGCTGTTGCAAGAATTGACGTAGAAAGAAGAGAGATGATAGGTAAAGTGAATGATTCTGTTGGGCAGGTTATGTTTCTTTGATATGCCTTTGTATGCTCGTTTACTGAGCTACCGGATTAAAAATGTCATAGCTCATTGGAAAAAATGAAATAGATTGAGAACTGTCAGTTTTGATTTGTGTTAAAAAAGATCACACAGAAGATTGTTGGATGCCAACTTTCTACAGGAAGGTTTGAAGCAGGAGTTGTAATTAAAGTATATTAAGAGGAAATTATTATTTACCATTTACGGGAACGTATACATTTGTCAATTTTCAACATTCTCTCGAGTTTACCTACATTTGCTTTAGTTTACCATGGATTGTGTGACATCTACATCTTGCATAAGCTTTCCATCTTAGCTTACGGACTTTTGTCGTTTAGGAGGGTTTTTGTTCTTGCACTTCATATGAACGTCTCTCACGAAGTTTTCTGAAACATTAATTCATACCAATATTATGGAGGCTCAGGAGTTTGTATATCAATGTTTGTGTATTTGATTAGCATGTGTGCTGCACTTGCATTACAGCTATACGAAAGCCGATTTACGAATGATCTAATAACACTGAGGCTACTGTCAGTTTACATACAATTGAGCTGTAGATTGAATGTATTTATTATCGTTCACTTAATTCCTTTACTTACTCTGTGTGTGGGTGTCTACTTCTCTGTCCCCTATCTGTCGAAATGATTAACAGGGGATGAGACTAAAATTGCTGATATGTGTGAGAGGGCTCTGAAAGCTTCAAAGCCTGATGCCTCTGCAGAGATTGCTCAACACATTCTTTCTCTAGCCAACTCATCCACAGCAGAGGGGAAATAGTCGCAAAGTTGTAAACATTACTTCCAGTAATCAATTTGTCTGCTGAAAGAAATATCATTTTTCTCTAACATCTTGATTCGGTATGCAAGTTGAGGCCATACAACTCATGCGACTACAATAATGATGTTATAAATCTTTGGCAGATGCCTTCCCAAGCTTTCACCATATTCTGAAACTCTCCATTTATGGTTTGTTTATTAACCGGTTTCATGAAAATGTATCTGATGGATAAATAATATCATATCTGTACCTTTTCTATAGCAAGAAAGGGCAAGATTGTTTGATATCATATCTGTACCTTTTCTATTGCAAGAAAGGGCAAGATTGTTTGTATTTTTTGAAATTATTAAATGTCTTGAATATGAATTTCCCACTTGGTATTGAAAAGTTTAAATTTGCACCATTACTTAGTAGCCAGTTTGATGAATCTACATAGCGCCGGATCAGCAGCAGCAACCTAGTTGTGCAGGCATTCCCTGCTTTGGAACCTTGACAATGGGCAACATTTTCCTTGCCACAAGCCTCACCTAATTCCACCACCGGCGTTTTAGGTGAAGTTTGGTTTCTGAAATAAACATTCTGGAAATATTATTGATATTACGTTATTCAATTAAATTTTTGAAATCATGATTAATATATTTTGTTGGTTTTAATACCTTTGAAGCCCCTGGACTATTGTTTGTGTAACAAATAGTCCATTGACTTTCAAAAGTTCCAAATAGCTCCTTGAACTTTTTTTTTACCCCTGCTGTCAGCTTCTGTTAATCATTCCGTTAATCCTCTGATGTGACATAAAAATAGATCCAACTGGCAAATCACCAAGACACGTAGAAAAAAAAATTAAAACAAGAAAATCAAAAAGTCTTTCCCTCTGCAAACAAAGCCAAGAACTCTAATTCGTGAAACCCTATTTCATGAAGATAAAATTCGAAATCAGGTTTCGAAAGTGAAAAGAAATCTCCATTCGAAAGTGAAAAGAAATCTCCCTTCAAAAGTGTAGAGAAATCTGAAATAATTGTTATACAGATTATCTGAAATCTGAAATGAAGAGCAATCTGAAAGTCATTGTTTTAATTATTTCAGTTTTGATCTTGTGAAACCCATTTTCTTTCCTGGGCAAAGATAATCTGTATAACAATTATTTCAGATTTCTCTCATTTTCAAAGTCTGATTTTGAATTTCATCTTCACGAAATAGGGTTCTTGGTTTTGTTTGCAGAGGGAAAGACTTTTTGATTTTGTCAGGTGAATCATTTTTATGTCAGAGGATTAACGGAAGGATTAAACGGAGGTTGGCGGCAGGGGGTTAAAAAGAAAGTTAAGGGGCTATTTGAGATTTTTGAAAATCAAGGGAGTTATTTGTTATACAAACAATAGTTCAGGGGGTCAAAAGTATTGAAGCCTATTTTATTAGTTGTGAATTAATATGTTAATTTAATAATTTTACTCAACCTTTTAAAATTTTATTAACTTTAATTTATAAGAATATAATAGTAATTAAATTTCTAAAATAGGATTCTCGTAGTTACAGAATTATTGATGATTCCAGTTGTCACATATTTTTTATTAACTTGGAAAATTGGTACTTCCAAACTTTAGTTACCTTGGGTCTCCGGCATGCCAAGTAGGTTGTAAAAAGGGCGAATATTTATTTAAATGAACGTGCGGTAGGGACAAAGGGTGATGTCATCATGGAAGTTGCTAAAACACACCCCGTCCGACACTTTCAGTCCGCTTTTAAACTTCCTCTCAACGGCTAGACATTGTCCATCGCTTTTCTCCGCTATGTTGACCAATTGCTCCGAAGCCTTAAATCTAGGAAAACTTGTTACACAACAACAAGCAAACAATACGTTTAAGCACTTTTGATTGTCAAACGTCGTCTCATGATAGATTCGTTGATTTGTCTAAGCTTCAATGAACGGACGTGTGAGGACTGAAATTATTCTTCTTTAGCTCGCCATTCTTGATAATGATTTCAGCCAACTTGAATGAACTGAATTATCCCTTTAAATAAATCAGAGAATTTTTCAATAATATATCGGTTCAAAATTCGAATCTTTCCATAATTCCGAAAAAGATTATTTTCAAATAATAAGATTTTCAAATAAAATATTTTTATTCAAAAATCAAATTTTTCCTTAATTCTAGTTTCCATACTGCTGAAAAATCGTGAGAATATTTGTCGAATATTATCACAAAATATTCTTCTAATAATTCTCATAAAATCTCCATATCATAATATTGAGCGGAAGTCAAAACGTCAAAAAATACTGTCAATAAAGTGTTGCTTCAAACTTTGTTTTAACAAAATTTATCAAATTGTGCTCATATCAATTAATGAAATTTCTTGCGAAAAAAGTAAAGTAGCGATATTTAAGTTTTGTCTAAATGATACCTTAAACTTAATGACATTATTACGTGTGAAAAAGAAAATCAATAAATAGTAACAATATAGGTCCATCCAATAAGATGAGAATTAAATCATTTACTAAAAGAACAAATATGGATCAATGAAATTTTTTGCGAAAAAAGTAAAGTAGTGATATTTAAGTTTTGTCTAAGTGATACCTGAAACTTAACGAAATTATTACGTGAGAAAAAGAAAATCAATAAATAGTAACAATATAGGTCCGTCAAATAAAATGAGAATTAAATCGTTTACCAAAAGAAAAAATATGGATTAATGAAATTTCTTGCAAAAAAAGTAAAGTAGTGATATTTAAGTTTCGTCTAAGTGATACCTTAAACGTAATGAAATTATTACGTGCAAAAAAGAAAATCAATAAATAGTAACAATATAGGTCCGTCAAATAAAATGAGAATTAAATCGTTTACTAAAAGAAAAAATATGGATTAATGAAATTTCTTGCACAAAGAGTAAAGTAGTGATATTTAAGTTTTGTCCAAATGATACCTTAAACGTAATGACATTATTATGTGTGAAAAAGAAAATCAATAAATAGTAACAGTATAGGTCCGTCCAATAAAATGAGAATTAAATCGTTTACTAAAAGAAAAAAATATGGATTAATAAAATTTCTCGCGAAAAAAGTAAAGTGTAACTGTAATCACAATACCAAATATAAAAAGTGGTGGAAATATGTTTGTTCGTTCGAAAATAAGATGGAACTGAAATTACTGACCAAAGGGAAAAAGTGGGATCAATGACATTCCTTACGAAGAAAATAATAAAAGCTAGGGTTGTGAATAGTAAAAAAAGTGGATAAAAAAAACAAAGCGGATCGTCGAGTTCAAGAAATAAAGAACAACACACTTACGTCCTCTATATTCCAAATTGGCTAATGAACAAAAGTAACACTATTTGGCCATATAAATCAATCAACCAATATCTATAGAAAAGGTCAAAAACTGAATTTTATAGAGGTAGGAAGCAATTGTCAATTTATAAACTATTATTTTTAACTAATTAATACTATATCACATTCATATAAGAGTTGTCACCATTTTGTTTAGAGATTTAGTAGTGTTTAAACATTATTTAAATTTGATCATCTAAATAATTAAAATTTTAGGACTTATTGAAGTTTCACGAAATATTATTGAAACATTCTAAATTTCGCAATAAATTATTAAAATTCTTGAAAAAATTGAGAAAATTTAGTTTCTCGGTTATCACACACTTGTAAATGATCCACATATAATAGTTTTACGAGTGAACGTGATAATTTACTGCGGATGCATGACGGACAGACGAAAAGGCTATGGCCAGTAAAACTGGTTGTAAATTTGATGCACGGCAGCTCCGTAGAATTGGACCCTCATTATTTTGAAAATAAGTTGAACGTGGAATAATAATGTGATGTAATAATTGTAATAAATTAAAATAAACATATAATTAAAACATAATTATTTATGTGTGTGTATATATATATGGATGTCTCGTTTAAAAAGATGTGTAGCATTTTGCAATATTCACAACATAATATCAAGATGTCATTGCCTGAAAGTTGCATCCCAAATGTAGCTAGAGTATGTGCTAATTATCACCCCTGCATATGGGGTGAACGTTTTCTTTCATTCTCTTATGATCACTCGGTAATAAATCTTAGTATATATAGTTTTATCATTTTCTTTTATTTTTCATATTAATAGAATTATCAAATAGATATGATGTTTTGTGCAGATTGTAGAAAGTTATAATAAAGAGAGAGAAGATGTGAAAGAGCAAGTGAGAGAGATGTTAATATTTTTATCAGAAGATTCAATTGAAAAAATCACGTTAATTGATTCATTATGTCGCCTAGGTGTATCGTATCATTTTGAGACTGAGATTGAAGATCAGCTAAAACATCTTTTTGATTCTCATGCTAATTTTGAAGAACATGATCTTTATAATGTTTCACTTCAATTTCGAATATTCAGACAATATGATTTTAAAGTTTCGAGTGATAATTACCTTATACCTTTTATCATCTACGTGCTCGTTTTGTATAGCAGGAGAGTACTATGATCAGAGGAATCCTTTACATACACTAAATTATCATTTATCTCATTATTATTATTATAATAGTCTCTAATGTCGGTTGGTTAATCAAAACAAATTTTAACATGATGTAAAACTTTCAAACACATTAACGTAAGTACATATGTGAATCAGATGTGTTTTGGAAATTCACGAGTGACAACAAGTTGAGGGAAAACCTAGCCAGCGATACAAAAGGAATGCTAAGCTTGTATGAAGCAACTCATTTGAGGATTCATGAAGATGAAATTTTAGATGAAGCCCTACTTTTCACCACCTCTCACCTTTCCACCACCGAAGATGATTCAAGCTCACTTGCAAAACAAGTAATTCAAGCTCTTAGGCTACCATTATATAAAGGGATACCAAGAATAGAAGCAAGGCGTTACATATCATTCTATGAAGAAGATGAATCCAGAAATGAAACCCTTCTTAAGTTTGCCAAGTTAGACTTTAATCTTCTACAATTGCTACATCAACAAGAACTTAGCCTCATCTCAAAGTACGTTTTAGTCATACTTACGCAGTTTATATATATGTATATATATACATATCTGCATATCTATGTCTATATCCGAGTATCTGTACGTATGTATTCTTTTGCACAGGTGGAAGAAAGACTTGACTTTTGGAACAAAGCTTTCCTATGCAAGAGATAGATTGGTGGAGCTATACTTATGGATATTAGGAGTATATTATGAGCCACAATACTCTCAAGCTAGAATCGTTGCCACAAAATTGTCAACTATGATGTCATATTTAGATGACACATATGATGTCTATGGCACTCCTCAAGAACTTGAACTTTTTACAAATGCATTGAAAAGGTTAGTTATTTTATATATAATTTTGGCGCTGTAAATTTCATTAACTTAAACCAAGTATTTGTTCTATTTCAGGTGGGATATGAGTGCAATTGATGAACTTCCCGATTACATGAAGGTTTATTATAAAACTGTAATAGATCTCTTTGAGGATCTGAACAAAGAGATGACTAAGGAAGGAAGATCATATTCAGTCCATTATACCAAAGATGCGGTATGATGCACCATTTATTTTTTGGTCATTAATCGAGGTTGAAAACCCTTTACTGAAATGAAACAATTTTACTATTTGTAGCTAGTAGAACTTGCAAGAGGGTACCACGTCGAATCAAAATGGTTTAACAAATCATATGTACCAAAATTTGAAGAGTATATGAGCAATGCAATGCTGACTAGCGCATATCATTTCATACCGGCAGCATGTTTCATAGGCATGAAAAATATTCTTAAAGCTTCAAAGATAATCACTCGGCTCTTAGATGACGTTATGAGCCATAAGGCCGAGAAAGAGAGGGGGGATTGTGGATCAAGCATAGAGTGCTACATGAATGAATATGGAGTCTCAGAAGAGGATGCACTTAAAGTGATACGAAAAATGATGGAAAGTTCATGGAAAGATATGAATGAAGAATGCCTTAAGCCGACATCCATCTCCATGAATATCATCAATATAGTGCTCAACCTTGTTCGCGTGGCTGAACTAGTGTATGAATACGACGATGGTTACACTAATGCACAAAGAGTTCTCAAAGAACATGTCATCTCACTTTTTGTTGAGTCCATACCTTTTTAATATGTATGTTTTAATTGGTTTGAGTGTTTGATTTCATTTTTATAGTTGTTTGTCTTTTGGTTTCACTACTTTTCATGTAATGTATTTATAATATGATATTAAACTTTGTTTTCATTTATTCAATATCCGTTAAATAAGGGCATTTTCTTCCATATCTTGCTTGATTATAATTATGGGATGTCATTACATATGCGCATTT
>JAYMTB010000248.1:0-16212 GCA_036897585.1 Francoa sonchifolia | reverse complement strand
AAGCCTTGCCAATCCCTAATACTTCATTGCGAAACTCCAACTCTTTCTCTGATGCTAAATTATTATTCATTACATACATGCTGCTGCGGACTAGAGTACTTAGTTTCAAGCTTTTCAAGACCTTCGCATTCTTTATGAGATAACAAACAAATATTAGATCCTCCCACTTACCTTCGAGTCCAAAAATTTGAATTGTTTCCAAACTATTAATCAGACAAGGAGTAGATTTTGGTAAGCCACACCAAGTTTTGCCTGGAAGACTTGTGTGCCATCGGATCTTATCACATTGAAAAAGGGAGACAAAAACGATAAAGAGATTAGTGATATCCGTATGCTTAAAAGATTATATTAGTTTAAGTTTTTTGTCTATCGATAGTTCAACATAGTATCAAAATAAAATATAGTGAAATTGTGCTAGTAGCATTCACGTGAAAGGAATGTGCATAATGTGTATAGAGCCTATTATCTATATATCAATTTAAATTTTGAGTCAATCATTAGTTCAATGTCATTAACATGCGCTAAACATTTCCTTTTTTTGTCATAAAATAAACTAACCTTATGAAGGATAAGATGTTCCAAATTTGGAGCATAACCAAGTAGTGATACAAACAGCTCGAGTTTGACGCAAGTAGAATAACACATCTCCATTTTCTTTAAGTTATGAAACCTTGGCATTGTGGTCTCATCAAGAAAATACAACACCTTCCAAAACAAAACACGAAACAATGAATAAAAAACCACCCAATGCACATATATCTTTAATGCAGAGACTAAATACACACATAGGGAACTTACAGAAACTGTAGGATGAGATAGCCACAAGGTCTCGACACTGGTGATACAATGAAAAAACTTAAGCACACGACGAAGCAGAGTTGCATCCACCCGATCTTCCTTTCGAGAACAGATACATCCAACTCCCATATCAACTTTTGCTACAATGATCTCAGAAGAACACCATCCCTCATAGTATGCAACATATTCATCATGAACATCAATGTAAAAAAGTTTCGGACAATCCAATATCACCTTATGACGATGATCTAAATGTCTATATATCTCAGGTAATTCAGTAGTCCAAGAAACCTCCAATTCCATCAAAGAATCAGTCGACAAAACAAGACTTCGTTCTTTCTCATAATCTTCAATATCATTCGACGAAAACCTCAAATGAATAGATATATTCAACTTTTCAAGTTCAGGGCAACTAGAAAAAAGATGTTGAGTGAAATCCAAACAGGGGTTGAACACCGAAATATGAAGGTATCTAAGGTTAGCTAAACGAAATGAGGTAGGAAATCGAACAATAACGTTCCGGCATTTCAACTCTAAACTAACTAGGTTTGTTTTCCAAAACATTTTCTTAGGCAATTCAACAACATAACTCGATGATTTCAACAAATCAAACTTATCATCAACATCAATAGTTATATTCATCTTACGAATACTATATTTCCAAACAGCAGTAGAAATCCAGTGAGAAACATAAGGAACATTTCTGATTCGACTAACATTGACACTAAATTGTTTTAGCAGAAGTGAATCGCAAAATAGAAATACTCGATCAACAAAAGCCCTAAATCGATTAGGGTCAATAACATCACCGTCATTCTTATCAAAACTGAGATTAGTATCACAAAATTGATCATCAAAATGAAGCTTAGAAACTGAAATCCAAGCATACTCCCATCGTTTTGATAGAACGCTGGTTGCTACTGCCTCTTTGGTTGAAATGTGAGACAGAATTTTCCCCAAAATTTTATCCGGTAATCCGCTGATTCTATCCACTGATTCTTCACTCCTCATTCTTTTCTCTCGATTTGGATTCGAATCCATGATTTCAGTAAATCAGATATTTCGTGACGGCTGTATCCACACACACTCATATATATATATATATATATATATATAGAATGGATTTTAGGGTTCCGTACGGGTGTTGAAAATCATGCAGATTCCGGTTAAAGGCTGCGGAGGTCCGGACAGTGGGTCCCATGCCAGAAGTGATAAAAATTTACATTTGATGGTCAAAATTACAACCCTTTGAGGAAATTTTTACGCTTGAAAATGAGTATTTGTACGGCTATATATTGAACATGGCGCGAAAAATGAACACTATGTAATAGTTTCGAATTTTGGATACGGAAATAGTCGTTATGAAATTGTGCGCCTTAAAAGTACTCTTTTTGGAATTTGCGGTTTCAAAGTGATAATTTTGGTACGTAAATGTTACTTTTAGAATTCGCGACTTTATGTACAATTTTTTTTAAGTCATGTCTCTCGTTATATGTACTTTCATGCAGAAAGCTGAGCCGGTCATCATTCGGTATCCCAAATTTAATGCATAGAGCTTCAACTAAGCATTTAGTAAAACTGCAAATGAATACCAACAATTTAAGAGACTCGTAATTAATGAATTTAAGAGACTTTAAAAGATCCAAACACTTAAAAAAAAGGTATGAATCATGAGAAATTATTTAATACTCAAAAGATTATGGAGTTTGACAAAGTTATAAATGCAAAATTTTGAAGAAATTTCGAAAAAACTTGAAAAGATTAAAAGACAACAAAAAAAAAAAATGAAAAATAAAAAATATTCTTTCTAATAATTAATGATAAATATAAATGTATGATGATTAGTGTTAGAAATTTAATATGCTTAAATATTATTCGAATTTGAATATCCAAATAGTTGAAATTTAGGAAAAAAATCGAACTTAAAGACTAGTATAATCATAGGATTTGGAAATATTAATAAAATCAGGATCTTCCTAATTATATTTTTTTTACCGGAGACATTTCATACGGGAATGTTACACTCTACTGTAACTTCAAATAGACATATAGTGTTTTCACGTGTCTATAATAAACCAAGTACCTAATTAATGATTTAAATCGATTCTAATGGATAGTGGCATTTTAAAATGCACACATCGAATCGTGAACCAGTAACCTAAATTTCATGCATGGTGCGTCAACTAAGTGTTTATGTGAAAACAACATAATAAAGAAGCTGTAAAGAAAACTTTATACTAGAATCTTAAGACTCTATTGCAGCTGTAAGTTCGTAACTTCAAATAGACATATAACACACATATTTGTACTAAACCACACTATAAATGAAGGCTTGAATAAGAGGTAATGGATGCGACATTTAAATCATGAAAACATCTGGTCATAGTCCGGTAACCCTAATTTCATGCACATTGCATCGTGGCAGCGCAAACACATCTGGTCATAGTCGGGTAACCCTAATTTCATGCACATTGCGTCAACTAACCGTTTGCGTGGCAGCACAAACATGACAGGAAAGGTAATAAAGAAGCCCTAAATGCAATGATTTTTCCAAATAACATAAGGAGTGACCAATATAGTAAAATCCCAACAACAAAAACCTTGTATTCAATAAGTTTAAGAGAATTTTCAATAATCCAAACACTTAAACATGAACATATAAAGACTCCTTTAAAGACTTCTAAAAATCTCCATCAAATTCAATTCCACAATTCGGTGAAGCCTTGCGAAACCCTAATACTTCATCACGAAACCCAAGCTGTCTCTGATGCTATATTATTCATTACATACTTGCTGCCGCGTACTAGAGTACTTAGTTTCAAGCTTTTCAAGACATGCGCACTCTTTATGAAATAACAAACCAGAAATAGATCCTCCCACTTACCTTCGAGTCCAAAAATTTGAATTGTTTCCAAACTATTAGCCAGACAAGGAGTAGATTCTGGTAAGCCACGCCAGGTTTTTTCTGGAAGCTTCGTGTGCCCTCGGATCTTCACACATTGAAAAAGGTAGACAAAAACAATAAAGAGATTAGTGATATCAATATGCTTTAAAGAATACAAGTTGAAAAAATCATAACCTATCAATTTAAGTTTTTTGTCAATAGGTTGCACTAGTGTTCACGTGAAAAGGAGTGTGCATAATATACATGTTAAGCCTATTACTTATCCGATTAACCTTTTAGGTTAATCAATAATTTAACACAATTAATATGCAGTAAACATTTCCTTCTGTTTTGTTGTAAAAGAAACTCACCTTATGAAGGACCAGATCTATCAAATTCGGAGCAGAACCTAATAAAGATACAAACAACTCGAGTTTGATGCAAGTAGAATAACACATCTCCAATTTCCTTAACTTATGGAACCTTGGTATTTTGGTCTCATCAAGAAAATGCAACACCTTCCAAAACAAAACACGAAACAATAAATAAAAAACCACCCAATGCACATATATCTTTAATGCAGAGACTAAATACACAAATAGGGAACTTACACAAACTGTAGGATGAGATAAGCACAAGGTCTCGACATTGGTGATATGATTGAAATACTTAAGCACACGACGAAGCAGAGTTACATCCACATGATCTCCCGTACGAGAACAGACACATCCAACTCCCAAATCAACTTTTGCTACAACAATCTCAGGCAAATCCAATCCCACTAAATTTGCAACATATTCATCATGAACATCAATGTAAACAAGATTCGGACAATCCAAAACCAGCTTGTGACGATGATCTAAATGTCTATCTATATCAGGTAATTCAATAGTCCAAAAAACCTCCAATTCTATCAACGAATTAGACGACACAACAAGCCTTCGTTCTTTCCCATAATTTACCATATCTTGCAATGAATACCTCAAATGAATAGATACATTCAACATCTCAAGTGAAGGGCAACTAGAAAAAAGATGTTCCATTAGATCCAAACAAGGGTTGAACATCGAAATATGAAGGTACTTGAGTTTAGGTAAGCAAAACGATGTAGGAAATCGAAGATTAACATTCCACCATCTCAACTCTAAACAAACTAGGTTTGTTTTCCGAAACATTTTTACAGGTAGTTCAACAAAATACGAGGATTTCAGCAAATCATTATCATCATCATCAACATCAACAGTTATATTCATCTGACCAATCTTATATTTCCAAACAGCAGTAGAAATCCAGTGAGAAACATAAGGAATATTTCTGATTTCACTAACATTGAGACTAAATTGATTTAATCGAGGTGAATGGCAAAGCAGAAATACTCGATCAACGAAAGACCTAAATCGATTAGGGTTAATAGCATCACCATCATGATTATCAAAATTGAGAATATTAAGAAGAGGTTGATCATCGAAATGAAGATTAGAAACTGAAATCCAAACATACTCCCATCGTTTTGATAGAACGCTGGTTGATACAGCTTGTTTGGTTGAAATGTGAGACAGAATTTTCCCCAAAATTTCATCCGGTAATTGGCTGATTCTATCCACTGATCCTTCGCTCATGATTCTTTTCGCTCCATTTGAATATGAATCCATGATTCCAGTCAATCAGATCAACACAGAAATCGGTTCTTTGTCTGACGGCTGTATCTATACATATATGTGTAAGTATGTATTTATATATATAATCGATTTTAGGGATCCGTACGGATGTTTGAAATCATGCAGATTCCGGTGAACGGCAGTGGTCTAGGAAGTGGGTCCCATACCTAAAGTGATAAAAGTTCACATTTGGTGGTAAAAATTACAACTAGTTGAGGAATTACGCTTGGGAAGGAGTATTTATACGGCTATATATGAAATTGGTCGCGAAAATGAGCAGTTGTAATAGTTTCAAACTATGGATTTAAAAAATATAAATGGAAATAATCGTTTTGAAATTATGCGCTAAAAATACAACTTTTGGAATTTGCCATTTCAAATTTGTACATTTGGCGCCAAAATGGTAAGACATGGCGAACTCTTATGTGCTATATTAAAAAGCGAGACAAAAACAATAGAAGAGATTAGTGAACGACATGTTTAAAAGAATGCAAGTTGTTTTATTAACAAACTCACCTTATTAAGGATCAGATCAGTCAGATTTGGCGCATAATCAAGTATAAGTAGAAACACGTGTAAAGTAACGCAATGAGATAAATCAATCTCCAATTTGGTTAAGTTATAAAATCATGCGTTTTGATACCCTCAATGCAACAAATTACTTACAACACAATGCATATATCTTTACGAAAAATGATTAAACGATTAGGAAATCATTAAGGTCTTGACATTAATGATTTCCTCAAAAAGCTTAAACAACTTATTCAACTGTATGTAATATAAATCGTGTTCCATACTCGAACAGAAAAATTTAACTCCCAAATTAACATTTGCTACAACGACTTCAGGAAGACCCTCTCCCGCGTAATGTGCATCAAATTCAACATGAACATCAAGCTACACAAGATTCGGGCAATTAATTACCACCATGTGTTTATGCCTCAAAACACCATTTTGAATCGAGTAATTTTGTTGTCCAACAAACATGTAATAGCATGAAATTATAAAACCAAACTACGATTTTGAATTATACAAGAGTGAGTGCATACATTTTAAAAAACGCCATAAAGAAGAACTAAGATTTATGTGTCCGAAAAACGAAGCAAAACAACATCTAACAATACGAAAAATCCCCACCAAATTCAATCTTGCAATGCTTCGAAGCCTTGTGACACGTAAATATTTCCTTGTTAAACTTCATCACTGTCTCCGACGCTACATTATTCACTCTATACTTTCCGCTACATAACATTTTCTTCATAGCATTTTTGTTGTCTAGAGAACTTATTTTTATAGTGTCCAAAATTTTCGCACTTTGCAGAAAATACTTCACCAGTTCTAGATCATAAACCGTACCATCAATTCCCAAGATTTCAATAGTCTTCAAGCGATCCAGCAGACAAGCAGGGGTCTCAATTTGTCTCCAGATAAATTGTGCTGGTAGTGGAGTTATCTTATGTCCTCGATCCTTGTCACATTGACAAAGAGAGACATCGATCAGTATATATGTTCAGCACATAATAAGCTCGATAGAAAAGTATGTTGGAAGAATCTCACCTTATTAAGGATCAGAGTTGACAGATTTGTAGCATTAGCAAGTAATCGTAGAAAAATTTCTGCATCAAAGCAACCAGAAAAACCCAACTCCAATTTGGTCAAGTTTTGAAACACGGGAATAACAAAATCCTCAGGAATTGTTAATGCCTATACAAAAAACACGAAAAAAATACATAAACAACCACCCAAAGCACATAATATTACAGAGAATTAATACGTAAGGATGGAACTTACATCAAGTGTAGAATGAGATAATCCCAAGGTCTTGACCTGAGAGATGTTCGTGAAAAGCTTGAAGATACGACGAACCTGATTTGCATTCCATTGATTATGCCTATGGTTACAAATACATCCAACTCCCACATCAATATAAGCTTGTTCGAGTAAAGGCATGAACACACCATCATATTGTGCCATATAGCCATCAAGAATACTAAGGCATCGAACATTTGGGGCATTGATTACCACTTCATGGCCATGATTTCGATTAACTATTCCACTAGGTAAATCAAATGTCCATGAAACTTCCAACACCTTCAAAGTAGTTGAAGTCACAACAAGTTTTCGTTCTTCCTCGTAATTTTCAATTTCTTCAGCCAAATACTTTAGCTGAATGGATATATGCAACTTCTCTAGTAAAGGGCAACTAGAGAACAGTTGTTCTGTGAAATCTAATGAGGGGTTGAACATCGACATATGAAGCAGCTTAAGGTTAGGAAGATTAAACGATGTCGGAAGTTTGAGAGAAACATTCCACCATCTCAAATCTAAAGACTCTAAGGTCTTACTGGTAAAGAAATTTATAGGCAATTCAGCATGGGAAGAGGATTTCAACAGCATATACTTAGAATCATCATCAACACCGATGGAAATATGTATAAAATGCGCATTGAGATTCACAGCAGCACAAATCCAGTCATACACATAAGGGAAATTACTAAGTTCATTAACATTTAACGAAAATTTCTGTATATTAGTAGAATCGCAATGCAGAAAAACTCTATCAACAAAACCCTTAAAGCAATTAGGGTTATCAGAATGCTCATCAAAATTAATCCAATAATCATCATTATATAACAGTTGATCATCAAAATCAAGATCAGAAATCGAAGTCCAAACATACTCCCACCGTTTTGATAGACAGCTCGTTTCCACAGCATGTTTGGTCGGTAGAAATGAAAGAATTTTCCCCAGAATATCGTTCGGTAATCCACTAATCCTATCAGCCATTCCTCCATCTACCCTCAACTTTTTCGATACACGATTTGAGCTTGAATCCATGAATGTATCAAGTAAAAAACAACGAAAAAAGAAATGGGTTTCTCTGTATGAATCTGGAAGTCTAATACTGCTCAAACATCAAGCTTTATAGTATTCAAATGATACTTATGTAAAGAAATAAGATCACGATTCGTATCAAGTTACCCAGATTTTTTATTGGATATGTCATTTATAATTTTATCAACTTTCATAATTTTCCTAATAATAAAAACAAAATGATGATCTTTTTCTATAATTAAGTATGGAATTAATTAAATGTATATACATTAATATTTTCATATCAACTAGATTTTTTTTTTTTTTTGTAGGTAATAAAATTAGGATTAAATTGCAACAGTGGAGATTTGAACACGGAACCTAATGTTCTGATACTATGTTGAACTACTGCTTGATCCATCCGGTAGTTAATATGCTTAATATGTATATCTAACAGATCATTATTCATACCATAAGGTTCCAAAATCTGAACCGACGCTTATAATACTTTCTTTGAAATGCATAGTAATGCCCTCGGACCTGGTGGCAGCAAGAAAGGGTATGATCAATATGTTTAGTTTCGAATACTTTGCTATAAAAAGTGTTTTAGAACAGAGATACCAAATATGGTGTGTGACCATCTACTAATGATATAATCAAAGACACCAAACATGAACATCTTCTCGGTGATTGGTATATCAAGGTATTTTAAGATTCAGGAATATTGCTGTGCACCTCAATGTGCATTTGATGAATATTTATATTGGTGTTAATGATAGATTCCACTTATTTTCTCTCGAAATCTCTTCTTATGTTGAATTGTCTGAAAATCTGTTTACAAGTAAGACCCTATAGTCTTTAGATTTGACTATGATTTCACTAGATAATTTCGGTATAACAAGAGGATTCCAGCATATCATACTTATCATCATCAATAACACCAACAGATATATCCATCAAACGAACATTAAGTTTCACAGAAATACATACTGATCATCAAAATCAAGCATAGATATCGAAGTCCAAACAAGCTTCCATCGGTTTGTGAGGACAGCTTGATGAGATCTGCTTGGACGGCTGGAAGGCATGAAAAAATTTACCCTAGAGTTGCATTATCATTGTATATTTATAGATGATATATGTATACATATGGTAGGTATTTTGAAATTAATTGCCAAATTAGGGTTTTTCATTTTTGGCGTCGTAAAAATACAAATTTTTCCTAAAATTATTAGATTATCTCGAGAATTCATTAGTCAAATTTTCGTGAATATAGAACTTTTTTCTAAAACTTTTAGATTATCTCGAGACTTCATTAGTTAAATCATCAGTTACACGTTAGATGTATAACGTATTTTGCTTTTTTGCCAAAATTACTGTATTTTGATGCATATATATTTTGAAAACTTATAAAATGAAAAATTTTAAAAAGTGAATTTGTATGATTCATGAGTTACATTAGTAAGTTGGAAATTTTTTAAATGTTTAGGTATTGACCTAGATTCTCCATCATTTGGAATTGACTTGATAGTAATTGGGTAGTGAGATCGCTACTCGCATATATTACATGTTCATGTATTCATGCATGTGTGATGGATGATTAAATAACCGAAATGGTAGGTAGTATTTAAAAAAATTCATGCAAACGACCGGACATATATACGGTAACCTAAATTTCATGCACAGTACGTCAACTAAGCGTTTACGTGGCAACACGTGACACAATGTAATAAAGCCCCCAAATGCATGCATTACAACAAGTCGAACAGGTAAACCATGAATCATAGAGTATGCATACACGTAAAACTCCAAAAAGGAAAAGAAACGATATTCTAACAATCTAAAACTCGCCATCAAATTCAATTTCACAATCCTTTGAAGCATTGGGAAACACTAGTACTTAGTTCTGAAACTTGATCGTTGTCTCTGACACTACACTATTTGTTCTATACTTGCCACTGCAAACCATCTTCTTCAAGGTCTCTTTGTTATCAAGACTACTTACTTTTATACTGCTTAAGATGTTCTCATTCATTAGAACATACTTTACCCGTTCTAGATCATTATCCGTACCATCAAGTCCCAAAATTTGAACTGTTACCAGGCTATCCAGCAGACAATCACTAGGCTCTTTTTGAAATCTTTGTTGACTGACCTTAAGCAGTAACTAGATTAGTGATCGATGTGTAATAAAACATTTTCTTTTACTTTGCTAGAAAAGTATATTCGAGCAAACTGACCTTATTAAGGATCAAAGATACCAGATTTGGTGTATGCTCAAGTATTGATGATAGAAACAACTCCAACTCCATGCAATCAGCATAACCCATCTCCAATCAGGTTAAGTTATTGAACATTGGCCAATTAATATCACGAAGAAGGGCGATCACCTTCCAAAAAGCAAAAGCACAAAACAACAATATCCTTATTCTCACTCATAGCTACCAATATCCTTATATGAATACTTCAATTGAATTGATATATGCAACTTTCTCAGTTGGGGGCAACTTGAAAAGAGATTCTCCGTAAATTATAAACCGGGGTTGAACATTGAAATGCTAAGGGAAGTAAGATTTGGAAGATCAAACGATGTGGGAAATTTAAGGGAGACATTCCACCATCTCAAATCTAAACATTCTAAAGTTCTACTAGTAACAGCACAACAACAATACTAGTAATTATCACTAACACCAACAGATATATCAATAAATTACGTTTCACAGCAGCAGCAATCCAGTCACAAACGTAACAGAAATTTCCAATTTCATTAACATTGACAGTAAATTGTTGAATATTTGCAGAAAATGCAAAAACAAAAAAACCCTAGCAACAAAACCTTTAAAATAATTAGGACTTTTAGAATGGACCATGATTAATCCAATACCGAGGATTATGAACCAATTGATCATCAAAATGAAGATTAGAGATTGAAGTCCAAACATACTTCCATGTTTTTGAAAAAATGGTGGTTAATACAGCTTATTTAGTTGAAAGGAAAGAAAGAATTTGAACTAAAAATAATGATTATTTTTCGGTTTATTATGAATAAATAAATATTTTCATACCGGTGAAAGAACTAATCTCACTTACAAAATTAGTATCAGATTACTATTCTTAATTGACCAAATAGTTCATATGATCGAAAGAATTAATATTACTTATAAAGTTAGTATCAGGGTTCAGATTCTGTGGATATAATATAAATATGCAAAAGCTCTCACATTGTGAAAGTTATGTGACAGCTAAGTTGTGAACCTTAATACTTCATGCAAATAACTGATCATAATTTGGTAACCCAAATTTAAATGCATAACTAATCAATTAAACGTGCTTAAGTGACATGACATGACTCAAAATTGAACCCTAAAAGCAAATATATATCCAATATAACAATAAATAACATTTATTCTGAAATTAAGAAACTTGCAATAATCCAAATAGTTCAAGTAATGAAAAACCATAGTTTCATACTCAATGAGAGTATCCGGAAACAGAAAGAAGAAACTATAACCTTAAAAATGTAGGAAATCCCCGTCGAATATGATCTCACAATCCTTTGAAGCCTTAGGAAGCATTAATATTTCATCTTGAAACATCTTCGCGGTATCTGGTTCTATAATATTCGCATTATACTGATCGATACAAAGCATTTTCTTCAAAGTCTCAGGGTTATCTAGATTACTCACTTTTAAACTCTTCAAGACTTTGGCATTATGTAGAAAATACTTTACCATGTCTAGATCATTTTTTGTACCATTGAATCCCAAAAGTTCGATACTTTCCAAGGTATCCATCAGACAACTAGTAGGCTGCTCTGCATCTGTTTCATCTACTTTGAATGGTTTCCCTGTAAGCTTGTGCGCTCGGACCTAGCCACATTGTAAAAAGGAAACAAAAACAATACAAAAAGTACTATTCAATACGTATATAACATTAACACGTACTTTGCTAGAAAAATAACAAACTTACCTTATTAAGGATCAAGGTAGTTAGACATGGTGAGTGATGAAGAATTAGTAGAATTAAATCTGCATCAATGCAAGTAGAATATCCCATTTCCAATTGGATCAAGTCACAACAGTAACCCATATCAACATCAAAGATAAGGGTGAAAGCCTTACAAAAAAGAAAGATGAAACAATAAATTAACATCATCCCAATTCATATATCTTGATCATTAAACATAACATAACTATAAAAGAAGGAAACTTACACCAACTGAAGTATGAGATAAGTACAAGGACTGGACAGAATCGATGTTTTCCAATAGTTGGAGCACACGATTACAAAGAAGATTGCTATCTTCATTTAACACATGAGTACATATACATCCATATCCAACATCAATATTCGCTTGATCGACATAAAGCAATTTGTTTCCAACATAATGAGCGATAAATTCATCATGAACAGCAAGGTATTGAAGATTTGGTGTGTTGAGTACAACTTTATGACCAAGAATTATATCATCAGGATCTTCCTCATCAGCCACATCTAATGTCCAATAAACTTCCAATATCTTCAAAGAAGTAGACGACAAAACAAATCTCATATCCGGATCATAATCCTCAATAGTCTCATCCGTATACCTCAAACGAATGTGAAAATACAACTCCTCAAGCAAAGGGCAACTACTAATCGGATGTTCAGTCAAATCATAGGCAGGATTAAAGATCGAAATATGAAGTTGCTTAAGATTAGGAAGATTAAACGAAGACGGAAACTTAAGACAAACATTCCACCATCTGATCTCCAAAAACCATAGAGTTTCATTATTAAACAGATTTTGAGGAAACTCAACATTACACAACGATCTCATCGAATCAAACTTATCATTATCAATCACACCAACAGAAATATCCATATATTTCACTTTTAACTTCACAGCAGCAGAAATCCAGTCACAAACATAACAGAAATTACTAATGTCATAAACATTCAAAGTGAAAACATCCATATTACTCGAATTGCACAAACGATAAACCCTATCAACGAAATTCCTAAAATGTCTTTGATCTGTTTCACCATTAACATCATAAACAAAACTATCATCAAAATCAAGATCAGTAATCGAAGTCCATACATACTCCCACCGTTTTGATAAAACACTCGTCGCTACCGCTTGCTTCGTCGGAATCAACTAAGGATTTAGATATGACACTAAATTTTGGGTTTTATGGATTTTGAATCAATCCTAAACCCATTTGATTTAGACTAGATTTATTTCCATAAATGTATTTAATATTTTACTATATATTTTAATTTTTTGAATAATTGTATATATGGTAATTGTGTTGTCATATAAGAAGATGACTAAAAAGGAAACAATTCTATTTTTGGGAAAAGGACAAAATACATGTATGTCCAACAAAATAATTTATTATTACCATAAATAATAATAATAATAATAATAAGAATTGAATTTATTATGTTGGTATTTATGGAAATAATTTTTAAGGTAATATTTAAATTATTTTTAAAAAAAATTAATTAATTATAAACCATAAGTTGATTTTCTCTCATATTCTTTTCCTAATTTAAATTAATTTTTAAAATTAATGCAATTTCTATAAAAGCCAGTTTAAGCCCAGCCCAAGACCAATCCAAGCCCAGCCCAAGCCCAAGCTCAAGCCTAAGCTCAAGCCTATATATATTTGTACGGAAATCGTCTTCCTTATTTCCTTTTAGCGTCTACGATTGTGGGAAAGCTTGGAGGACAAGGAAAAGCTCCGGCCAAACTCCGCCGCGAAGAATCCATTACTCGCGTCTGAGTTTACTCGATCTCTAGTCAATCGAGTTTCACATTCAAACCTAAACGTAATTGAATCTATCAGGTGTTGGCGTCACGAATACTGATTCGTGACAGCGTATCACTCGAAAATCGAGCGAGAGTCGTGTTTCTGTAGGCTGAGGGAATGCAGGTATGTTTTAGATTTGTTTATGTTGCGAGAATAACGAATTGAGAAAACAGAGATTTAACAAGAAAATCAAAGATTCATTGTAGTTCGGCAATTTGCCTTGCGAATCCGATTAACAAAGTAGTATTGTAATAATTTATTTGAAATTGATTGGATTGTTTGATTTTGATTGTTTCACACACATTGTGTACAGGTAGAGAGCATGGCTAGTAGGCATAGAAATGGAGAAACTGGGGAGGAGGGGACAGTTCAAGTGTCATTTCATAGATCTGATGAAGATGACAGGGTTTTGAAGAGAGACAGAAAAGTGAAGGAAAGAGCTTATAGGCATGAGAAGGGGCATAGATGGAGGAAAGATGACAGTAAGCAGTTACTGGTTAGATGTTACTACATCTAGTCGCCTACTAATGATGTTATTTTTTAATAGCTGCTAACTTCATGCTGGTATTGTTTCTGATTCAGGAATTGTCAGAACATCTCGGCATCAAGAATTTAAATAATCGGCTCACAGATCCCATGATGCAGGATTCATTTGACTCAATCTTCCCAAAATGCAATCTCAAAAACACACCATTTGCCATTAACTTCTTCACATCAATTGGGCTTGGTAGCATCACAGAGAATTTGCGCGCATATTTGAAGAACATGCCACGGCTTATTTTGCAACAACCAGCGCCAATATCAGCTTCGGACAGCTACAGTTCTGAGTCAGAGTCATATTGGAAGGAAACTTTTGGATGTATTTTTTTTTTCCTCGTAATTCCACTGTTAAACTTATCGATCAAGTATATAAGATTGGTTTCAGATGAAATCAGTAGTGTAGTATGAAAGAGAGTCGGGGAGGATTAGGGTTATGGACACCTTATCCTGGGAATCTGGATTCTGTTGTTCTTCCACAAGTCGAAAGAACATCAAAAGCAGACTGAAAACTCTATCCATTCAAGTATTTTCTCCAGTTTTGTATTATTATTAGATTATATTATTAGTCTTAAAAAGATTGGTGTATGATATTTGAATCGAGAGATTTACATGTTTATTAATTTTGGACAAGCTTTTTCATGATTCTATTAATAATTATTTTTTCAGACATGTAAAAATATATTTAGTTTTTTATTTAAAAACATATTGTTTGGTTACGGCTGTGTAGGGAACTCCTTCTCCTGTTCAAGAGATTGTTTTTTGCAAATTGTCCAACACTTTTGATGGGAGGCCAATAGGAGTCCAGACTTTTCAAAAGCTGTAATATGGAGAGGACAGCCTTTGTTTTTTGGAGTTCCTACAATTCTTCATACTTCTTTCTTACACAAATTAGAGAAGCTGCAAACTTTCTGATGTCTCACATGATTTTGCATAATCCTTCTTCATCCTCATCTACCTCTAGGTGGATCTACGATGTGTTTTTGAGTTTTAGAGGTGAAGATACTCGGAATACTTTTACGGGTCATTTACATCATGGATTGTGCGAAAAGGGTGTTTACACATTCATAGATGATGTGGAACTGAAGAGAGGAGAAGAGATTTCAATATCGCTTCTGAATTCAATTGAAGAATCGAGGATTTCAATCATTGTCTTCTCTGAAAACTATGCATTGTCGTCATGGTGTTTGGATGAACTTGTGAAAATCATTGAGTGCAAGGAATATAGAGGACAAAAGGTTTTGCCAATCTTTTACAATGTAGATCCAGCTGATATACGGAAACAAACGGGGAGTTATAAAAAGGCGTTTTCTAAACATGAAGAAAAATTTAAAGACAATATGGAGAAGGTGCAGAGGTGGAAGGAAGCTCTAACCAAAGCAGGCAATTTGTCCGGGTGGCATATTCAGAACAAGTACTTTCAAACTCCTTTCTCATAGAACTAATATATGAATGAATTTGACTGATTCTAAGTGATTAATGTATTTTGTATTTATAGGCATGAGGCTAAAACTATTGATTTAGTGGTCCAAGAAGCATTGACTAATTTAAATCGTCAACCCTTGTATATTGCTGATTACCCAGTTGGAATAGAGTCTCGTGTACAAGATTTGAACAATTTGTTAAGTTTGGATTCTGATGATGTTCGTATGATTGGAATATATGGAATTGGTGGAATAGGCAAGACGACTATTACCAAAGCTTTGTATAATAGTATTGTTGA
>JAYMTB010000247.1:0-16215 GCA_036897585.1 Francoa sonchifolia | reverse complement strand
GTCGTATAGAATCGTGGATTCTGGACTCAGGTGCGTCGTTTCACTCAACTCCACGAAAAGAGTTAATTCATAATTATGTTACATGTGATGAACCTTTAGACATTATAGGGAAGTGTGAAGTTCACATAAAGATAGCCAACGAAATGCTATGGAAGTTACATGATGTTACATATTCCAAACCTAAAGAGAAATCTGATTTTCATGAGTCAGATTGATGTTGAAGGCTACACTATAGTTTTCGAGAGTGAATCTTGGAAGATAACAAAGGGGAATTTGGTCATAGCACGGGGTAGCAAGGTGAGAACCTTGTACACAACTGCAACAAGGAATGATACAGATCATTGGCTGATTGTGGTGATAATTCGACGTTATGGCATCAGAGGCTGGGACATATGAGTGAAAAGGATATGAAGCTACTAGTATCAAAGGGAAAATTGTCAAATCTTAAATTTGTTGATGTCGATTTTTGCGAAAATTGCGTTTTAGGGAAGCAGAAATGAGTCAGTTTTTCTAAGACTAGAAGAATACTGAAGGCTGAAAAGCTAGATTTGGTGCATACAGATGTTTGGGGACCAGCCCTAATGAATTCCCTAAGAGACTCACACTATTTTGTCACATTTATTGACGATTCCACGGTATGAATTTATTTTTTGAAAAATAAATCTGATGTATTTGCTACTTTTAAAATGTGGAATCCTGAAGTTGAGAATCATACTAGTTTGAAACTGAAATGTTTGAGGTTAGACAATGGCGGGGAGTATGAAAGTCAGGAGTTCAAGGCGTTTTGTTCAGAAAACGGAATCAGAATGACCAAGACAATTCGGGGAATACCACAACAAAGTGTGGCTGAACGGATGAACAAAACCTTGAATAAGAGAGCTAGGAGCATGAAAATTCAGTCTGGATTGCCAAAAACTTTATGGGCAAATGTAGTCAGTACAACAGCTTACCTGATTAATTGGGGACCTTCAGTCCCATTGGATTTCAAAATTCCAAAGGAGGTTTGGACAGGAAAGGAGGTAAATTTTTCACATCTAAAAACCTTTGGTTGTGTTTCATATGTGCATATTGGTTCTAATGAAAGAGACAAACTTGACCCGAAAACTAGAAAATGTTATTTCATTGGTTATGGTTTTGACAAGTTTGATTATCGTTTTTGAGATGACCAAAATAGGAAGATCATAAGACATAGGAATGTTACTTTCAATGAAAACATGATGTATAAGGAGAGGTTTGGAGCAGAATCTGAGAATGCAGGGAAACAGTAGATGAATGTGAAAAGGCGATGATGGAAGAGATCTTGGAGAGTGATGTAACTTGAAACATATGTCTAGAACCAATTACTTCTGAGGCTCAAATCAGACGGTCTAGCGGATTGACTAGACCTCTACAACGGTATTATTCTTTCTTGTATTATTTACTTTTGACTAATGTTAGGGAACCAGAGTTTTTTGATGAAGCAATGCAGGTGAGAGATTCAGTCAAGTGAGAGTCAGCCATGAAAGATTAGATGAATTTTTTTAAAAAGAATTCAACATGGAAGCTGCTTGAATTGCCAGCAGGGAAGAAAACATTGCAGAATAAATGGGTGTACAGGGTCAAAGAAAAGCATGATGGCAACAAAAGATACAAGACAAGATTAGTGGTAAAAGGTTTCAGCGGAAACAGAGAATTGACTACCCTATATCTTTTATCTTGTAGTCAAGTTGACCACCATCATATTGGTTTTGGGTATTGGTGCTGCAGAGGATTTGCACTTAGAACAACTAAATGTAAAAACTGCATTCTTACATTGTGACCTTGAGAAAGACATTTACATGGCACAACCAGAAGGTTTTGAAGTCCCTGGCAAAGAAAACCATATATGCAAGTTGAAGAAGAGCTTGTATGGCTTGAAACAAGCTCCCAGGCAGTGGTACAAGAAGTTTGATAGGTTCATGTGTAACAATGGTTTCACGAGATGTGAGATGGACCATTATAGTTATATCAAAATTTTTGATGATTGCTATATTATTTTCCTTTTGTATATGGATAACATGCTTGTTGTAGGATCTAATATGAAAGAGATCAACAAGCTGAAACAAAAATTAGCCAAGGAGTTTGAGATAAAGGATTTAGGACTAGCTAAGCAAATACTTGGGATGAGAATCACAAAACACAGATCAAAAGGAATTCTGAAGTTGTCTCAAGAAAAGTACATTGAGAAAGTGCTTAGCAGATTCAGTCTTCAAGATGCAAAGATTAGAAGCACCCCATTGGAAAATCACTTTAATCTTTGCAAGAAGCAGTCACCAAAGACAGATGAAGAGAGGAGATATGGTCACTGTTCCATATGCATTAGCAGTTGGTAGCTTGATGTACAATATGGTGTGTTGTAGGCCTGACATAACACATGCAATGAGAGTTGGTAGCAGATACATGTCTGATCCAGGAATGGAGCATTGGGAAGCAGTAAAATGACTCGTACGATATGTAAAAGGGACTTCTGGTATGAGACTTTGTTTCAAGAAGAGCAGTATTGTTTTACAGGAATTTTCCGATGCAGATTAGGGTCGTGATTTGGATAGTCTGAAAAGAGCCACAGGTTATGTTTTCACTTGGGTGATACAGTTGATAATTGGATGCCTAGATTTCAGAAAAGTGTAGCACTCTCAACCACTGAAGCAGAGTACATGGCTATCTCAGAAGCTAGTAAGGGGATGATATGGTTGAAGAATTTTCTGAATGAGTTGGAGAAGAAACATAATAACAATGCACTTTTTAGTGACAGCCAAAATGCAATTCATCTTGCTAAAAACCTGGTGTTTCATGCATGTAACATATTTAGCTCAGATATCATCACATTCATTGGAAAAGATTGGATCGAAAAACCCTGCAGACATGTTGACAAAGGCTATGACTATTGACAAACTGAGGCTTTACATAACCTCAATTGGCCTCCATGGTTAGTGAAGAGGAGGCATCTCACTAAAAGCACGAAAACGAGGTTTTTTGTGGTTACAAGTTTTCTAGTCATTCAGATCAGTCTCCAAGATGGAGATGTGGAGTCTGATTGTTCGCCTTATGAAAACTAGACAGATACATCCAATGTGCATGGAAGGTAATTTAGTAATTTCACGTTGCCCTAATTTTCTATATAAAGGGTTTTTCATGTATTGTAACCAAATTCCAATCAACAAGAGATCTAGTGCAACCCGTGGACGTAGGCAAATTGCCGAACCACGTAAATTTGTGTGTTCTTAATTTTTCAGTTTGATTTTCGTTTCCTAACATGGAAAAGCGAATACACTCCAATATGCGTGACTGTATTCCGACCAGTGTGGAAACATATCTACGTTTGGAAAACGATTTCGGATAAGTTCCGCTGCACATTTATACACCCAACACTTCCTCCCACAAATTTCTTAATTAATCACTTCTTTCAACCTTTGGCCCACTATACAGGAAGATATAGATATAGATTACCAAATCTGTCCTGCATCATTGTGTGTATCAGTGGTGTTTGCCCCAACAAATGTAAAAGCCCACACAGCATTAGTTATAAATCACAATCCCTTTCACTCTCAACCTGTTTTATTGCACATCCAACGAAACACCAATATTGTTTCCCCAACAGCCATCACATGTCAAAAGATCATGACTGAACATTTAGTGTTTCAAGTTGAACATACCTACATGAGGTGAGCCATTCCATTTCACAAGTTTAACATCGCCTCCAAGATCTTTTAGTCTTTGAGAAAAGTTGAATATAACTTGATAAGGAGCAAGATCATCATTTTCTGAACATAGAATGAGATATGGGGCCCCCATGCTCTGCATAACATGATACTGAATTAACATAAAATAGTGAAAGCAAAAGATTCATATAGCAATAATTAAGAATATACTTACAACAGAAGAGTACAGAATCTGCCAATACTCTGCACGTTGTGATTCAAACCTGTTAAGGAAGAGAGAATCGAGGCCAGAAGCGAAACCATGTGCTACCCATGATGCTAATCTTGGTGGATGGGAAATTTTGAGAACAGATGGGTGAAGGAGAAATCGGGTACCCAAATCACTAGTAAAATCAACTGGACTAGAATCATAAATATGGCCAGAAATGCAGTCCCTAACCATTCTGTAGTCATCCTTCACCAAAAGAAAAAAGGAAAGATTAAAGAAAAATGCCTTAAAAAAAGTAAAAAATGAAAGCCCAAAATGAGAATGTTTTTCGACCAAAACACAACTACTAGAAATATTTTCTGAGAAGAAAATACAATGAAAACTTCAACCTTGCTATTCTAATCTGTCCTCGTAACAATTGATATCTCTAGCCAAATGATAAAAACTGGATAGGAAACATTTATTCCATAACACTATCAAAGGAAACAGAACATAAATAGAACGGCAAAGGAAAGGAAGGACTCACCATATTCACTTGTTCTTCACACCGCCCTTCAATAATCTGCAGCAGAATGAATTATACATTTAACATCTAAACCAACAAGTATTTTGTTATCATAATACAAAGTAAAACGAGTATAATATATAATTGTATTTTGTTATCATAATACAATTATACATACAATATTATCATATATTGGAAGAGTTTTTTACCTGAAGAACCTTGTACATGCAGGCTTTTGGACCCCCAGAAAAAGATGCCAAGACTATAGGGCATGGCCTGATCTTTACTTCCTGCATATCAGAAAGTTAGAGGAAAATGTATCACATATCTGACACTTTTCCACAAATCATCTTTGATAAAAGGATATAAGAGTACTCAAACTTGAAAGAACATGAGATTGTGGAAAAAAAGAAAGTGGGAGATAATATTTTACTGGAAGCTGTACTACACCGAGTAGTTGAGCAATTTGAAATTAAAAATCTTGTCCAGTTGTAGCTGGAGAGCTTTTACAGCACTGACCTTAATAAGTTCATTCAGAATTTCAAATGCCAGGGCTGTGGCCTTGTCAGGGAAAAACCTGCAAAACATAGGGATGTTATACTCCAGACCAAAATCATGCGGCGTGTAGGTGTCTGTGTAGATATAAAACTGCTAAAACTGTCCTTTAAAAGGCACCACCAGATGACACCAAAAGATATTCCAATCTTATGCATCAAAATTAAGGAAATTCAATTTTCTGGAAGTTGCATACATTCAAGTTTATATAGAGATTAAGGTTTGAAATATTTGAAACGATGACATAATCACAGAGTAAGAGAAACATGTAAGGTGTAACCAAGAACCCATTGATCTTGAGTCCAACAATGGGCATTGGTCCTACTCACATGGTGTCTTCAGAATTCAACACCTAGTTCAACAATTCCAAGATGGTTAACAAGACCATGTGATGTCAGAACCCAAGAACAAACTCTCAATTGTATTAGATTGTCACTCTCCAGTACTTCCATTTGGCCCTGTAAGCGAAATGTTTTGGTCCTGTTGCGCCCCAAGCCAGCATTTTTTAAATTGAAGGTGTACATATGAACAACTAAGGTCACAGAATTTCTTTCAGTTCAGATTATCAAACCTACCATTAGCTACAGAAATAAGCAAAACAACTTAAAGAAAGAATCTGAAAGCAACCTTAAGAATCAGCAAACCACAGCACCAAATCGACAAAAAAAGAACAGGAATCAAAACAAGAAAATAGTGAATTTCAACAAATTGAACTCACATATTAAGAAATTGCGAATGACAAACGAGAGAATTCCAGCCCAAAGACGAGTAAAGCTGAACATAATTCTTAACATGCCGCTCCTGACTAGACATCCATGCGAACACCACCACAATTCCTTCAAATTTAGCAGGAATCTCCTTTCTTCCCCAATAAAACCTACCTCCTAATCCCCACATCTCTTCCTTCGAACCCTATCACAAAAAATTGAACAATATTTTCAACAAATCCTGCAATTGAACTTTAAGAAAACAGATTTCCCTCACTATTTCTGGAAATTTCTGCGGAAATTGAAGAGAGATTTGACTTGAATTGAATTAATCAATGGAGAAAAACTGAAGAAGATTTGACGTGAATGATTTGATTAAATTCGATGAAAAACTGAGATAATAAAATAAAATAAAATATTAATAAATGGAGATATTTGTATTATAGGAAAAGGACAGAAGAAATGTAACAGATGAAAATGGACCAGTCACTGCTCCCTCTCTATTCTTACATGAATCTGTCCAAAAACAAATTATTAAATTAAATATTATCTTTTTAAAATTTGTATTTGATTTTTGGAAAATATTTTTTCTCAAGAAATTGCAAAATATGAAAAATAGTTATTAAAATTTAGGGGAGAAAATTATTTTTGTAGGATGATTGGTTGATATTTAGTGTAATTTCTAGATACTTTTTACGTTTAATATATTGTTAAATATCGAGATTTATGATTCTTAATTCATGTTTTCTTTATATTGTATAGACTAACGAAAATATTGAAGATTTGGTATATTCGAAAGCGTTTTAATGTAAAATGAAAAAAGATAGTAGCCATGCTAAAAAAGAACTAAAACGACTAGAAAAAAATTGTCGAAAAATGATTTGACGACTGAAAATACAAAAGAAATGGCTAAGACATGGCGCCACGGTGCCATTCAGAGGCACCACGGTGTCACAAGACTGAAGCCATGGACAGAATGCTAGGCATCGCGGAGCTACTATTAGTCGTCATGAGCTGAATGCTCTTAGCCGGGTTTTCGTAAAAATTTTGATACAAAAGCTTAATTTTAGCGCAAGCCCATGAATGACATATAAATAAGAGATGAAAACACAATTTAGGGTTTATCAATGAAGGGATGAAAAGAAGAGGATTTGCGAAGAAGACAAGGAAGGATTCGATCGATCACCGTTGACGATTCCGGAGAAGTTTTCTTTACTTATCTTTAGTCATTATGAATATTTTTTATATTTGTTCATTGTATTTTTGGATGAACTAAACTTTTAATCTAGAGGACTGATGTAGCCAACTATCGAATTATGATTTAAAGTTTTTTTTTTATATTATTTCTATTAAAATCTTTCTATACAAGTTATTTGTGTTATCTTGCTCTTTATGTTTTTTTTTACTTGATCACCCGAAGAATGATCATGTATATAGGTTGATCACCCGAGAGAAACAATCTTAGGTAGGGTAATATGATAACATAACCTAAGAAGAGTGTAGACATCGAGAGATGCCATGATTATTGGGAAGTTTTAGGGAGAATCACAGAACTCATTGCATCTTTATTAACCTAATACTGATAGAGAGTAATATTGATTGATATATGGTAGATTCGACTGCACTCGAGAAGCAGATAGAATTAAACAATGATTATTGACTTACACTTTAGGAAAGATTGATTTGAGAATATTAGAATAACTAAAAAACCGTAATTGATAGTTCGGTGAAATCAAGACTCTAGGTCTCCTTCTCCTTAGTAACCCATTTGATCATCTTTGCACTCATTTCAATTAGTAGTTTTATCTAGTTTTAAATATATATAGAAAAAAAAACTAAATCTCAACAATCTCATATAGTTAAAATTAAGATTTATTCATTATGCAATTTAGTAGTTTTAATTAGTCAATTCTCGTGGGTTCGATATATGTATTTGCTTTTAGTTATACTAAAACTTGACTCCGTACACTTGCAGATAAATACATGTGAATACATTTTGCACATCATAGGACATATATAATATTTTAAATGAATAGTTTGACATTTAGGTAGTTTTTTAAAGAAATTTCTAGAACTTGTTAAAAATTATTATGAATATTGATTGTTAAAAAAAAAATTAAAAATTGTTTTAAGAATAATTTATATTTTGTAAATATTGATAGAAGTGTTTAAAATATGAAAAATAATCAATTTAAATATTGTTCAAAATATAAATAATTTTTTTATTATTTATAACAACAAATCAATAAATAAAGTCATCAAAGGTAAAACATATTTTAAAAGCATCCATTCACCACGTTTTGAAAAAAAAAAAAAAAAAAAAATCTCTTAAAATCGCTTTTCAATAAATTTATTGGACAAATTAGTATAATGTTTTTAGGATAATTACAACTAAATGATTGAATGTAAATTAAATTTCGTGAAAAATTTGGAATTATTAGTGGGATAAATAAAGAAGATACGAGCCCAAAAAAAATATTCACAATCAAACTAAAAATAATTTTAGAAAAATACACAAACAATTAAAATAAACCAACAATTTAAAAAATAAAGAAATTCTAAAACTTGATCTTTTTTTTGTTCAGAAAAATTAGGAAAAAACTAAAAAAAAAATTAGAAAAAAAAAATAAAATTTGATATTCTGTGGCTCCATTCTGAACATTAGACAAAAGAGGGCGGAAAAACTGACATGCGTTTAAGTAATAATTATTCTTCGAAAATTATTATTAATTAGGTGTTTTTTTTCTTCCGAATTTCAATTTAATTAAAAGTGTCTTTAAGCACATGCATATGATTTGAAGTTTCTTATCTGTATAGGTTGGTGCACCAAATCCTTTGTTCATCGAGATCAATAAAAAAATGTCACCTCAAATAGCATTCACTTTGAAAGGCCTTTTAGTTAAACTGGGTTAGGTTTTAGAACCAAGTTTTACTGAGCCTAATGGGGCAGTTCGGTTCCAACATCCGAACCAGACATTGTTATCCTTCCAACAAGGTTATGACATAAATTTAGGATGTGGCACACATTCATGTGGCTTAGAATTAGTTCCAGTTAGTCGACTAGATAATCTCAGGAAGACATTGAATCTATGTACCCAAAGTGTATAAGAGCACATGGAACACATTCTTCTCTTACCAAATTTTTATATCCAAGACAGAGCTCACTTCTGATTACTATTGATTGATCTCAACTAATAGTTTCTCAAGCGCCTCGGTTGTGAGAGGGATATGCAAGCAATCCTGACCATCATGATGCCTTCTTGTTTTGACTAATTCATGATCTTTGAATTCTGTCAAATGAGAGTTCAGAGTCATCAGGTTGCTAACCAGAAACCGCTCTCGACATATCGTGTACAGATCATTGATTGGCATCCCTGTAGATCATAATTGAATTGGGTAAGAATGAAACAAATTGTCTGAGGAAGTGAAAAAACATAGCTACTTGCCTTCATCGTCAGGATGAGATATTTGATGTTCAGCAAGAACTTTGAACACACTCTGGGCATTGGGTGTTAAGCTTTGTAAAACTACTCCGGCTGTTTTGGCACTTGTGGATGCATTCCCATGTGAAAGAATCAATGGAAAGAAGATTCCTTCGATTTTGTAAGGGGCAAATGTAGGGACATGATACCAGCACCAGTTGAATTGTGTATGAACCATCTTCTTATCCCATACTATCACAAATGAAAAATGATGTTAATAGACTCCAAGACAGATATACATACAAAAAAAAGACACATTTACATACTTATAATATCAGTAACCTCAATGTTCACATCTCTGTTCTGTTACAAACAGTCATTATAATCTCAACACACTTTCAGTGAAGGTGGGATGAAAGGTTTATTTCTGTAAACATAGGTTCTTCCAGAAAGTATACTGACAACTTAACCTATCTAAACCTTACAGGAGATTGTGGGTATCGGTTGGTTCAACTGGTAAAGTCTCTTGACGTTGCACCAAGAGGTCTGAGATCGAATCCCACCTAGGACTACCCCTTTCTTTGAGTAGGCCAAAAAAAATTCATAAAAAGAAAATAAACAACACCTTACTGGAGATTGAATTTTGCAAAGAGCATACTCATTTATGACAGAACCAATCTAGACCTTCATGAAAAAAGACATACACAAAAGAAAATATAATAAAGTAAAACATGGGTACATCCTTGACATCAAAGAAAGCTCCAAATTTTACATTTTTAGCTAATTGTGAGTAAGTAAACAACCATCTGGAAGTAGCAGAATTACTAAAAAAATGTAGTGACTTGGCATAACTAAAGTGCAAAAAAATGCACAACTGAGGTCTAATAGGCAAAAATACACACAACTGTTACTTTATCTATTCTCCACAGAATAATAAAACTGAAAAAGGATATACTTACAAAGAGGTGCATTCACATGATCAATAGAGGCAACTATACATATATGGGAGCAACACGCGATACGTGCAAGATACTGTTGAGTTTCAGAGTCTCTTAGCCCAGGCCCGTCAATGTTGTGGATGACAACACATACAAAGCAATCTGTTTTCTCAACTAGTGATCCGTTCAAAAATGCAAGCAGATCATCCATAGATCTAGAACTGAATGGCAGGTGTTGAGCTTTTGCCAAGGTCCCAGATGGAGTTTTTTTATTGGTTTGCAGTTGATCCCATAAAACTTCAGCCAACGCTACGATAACCTTTATTTATAATAATGAGAATATGTTGAAGAGCAACGGCGAAAAAAGTAAAAGAACTTTATGTAGCATTTATTGTATTCGGCTACAGTTGTTATCTAAGTATATGCATGCCTAGTAAAAGAATGTCCCTGCAAGCTAAATTATAACATTTATGTAATGTTTTACATGCAACATAAATGTCATAATAAATAATTTAACTTCATACATGCAAAAAGAATATTGAATTACAAACTATAAAGAAAGTCGAATGTGCCAACCTGTTTTATGTTAATTGATTGAAGATAACCGTTTATTACAACTACGGAATATTCAGTCAATGCTGTTGAAGCAAAATTTTCAATCAAGGCCTTCTTAGATCCAAATCCATAAAATAGAAGGCCAAAACCACACCTGGCAGCAAATATAAAGGAATAAGTCTGATGCACCATAACAATAAGGTACAAGGTAAGCAACAAGTCAATTTGTTGTGGACTCTGCTTGAAAAAAACCAACAAGCAAAGACAAGAAAAGAAATCAGAAAAATGCATTGAACTTGATATGCTAAGAAAGAAATGTCACCACTTGCAACAAGACTGATGCAAATGTATACCAGTAGAATGCACAGCAGTAAGCACTTATCCTCAGAAATCAATGTAGAAGTGAATTTTTTGGTCTGATCTGATAGCTTTAAAATAGTAACTTATTGTTCCTGATATTCTAACATGCTAAAAATATCTGTGAATTATTCAATGACTGTTTTCTTACTCAATTAATTTAGACTAATTTGGTCTGCAAGAAACAGACTTTCTTTGTTCAATGCATCATAAAACACTGAAAACCGGGGGAACACAGTCTGGAGAGGGAATAAATTGCAAGATATACTTGCTGAGAGTCTTTCATAACTTTTTCTTGAAACACAGCTTATAGAGTGTTTCCTAACTCTCCTTTCCATTCTCTACCAAGCTATTTGCAATTGTGTGGTTGTCAAAGTACACCATCATCCCCATCTTTCACAAGTCATAATAATAAACACCTCCATTTAATACAGTAACACCATTCCTTGTTTACAGAGGCATGATGCATCAACCCTGCACTAATAGGGGCTTTGATCGGAAAGGCTACATAGGCCTCTTTTTTAAGCTTAAAGAAACTGCCATATAAAATTCTTTTCTTTCTCAATCTAGTTCGCATTTATCTTCTCTTAATTGAATCATGTAGATAGTAAACCAAATCGGCAGTTTGTTCAACACCGTGGACGAAAATCACATGCCTTCACAACTGTTGGAGATGTAAACAAATGGTTACCAATAAATTCTCACGTAGTAGGATGCTCGTGTAAGCAGGTGCTGCCTAAACAACAAAGACATAAATCTTTATGAGTGGAGAGTGTTTCAACTTACATCTCAATGCTAGCACTTGATTTATCTTTTGGTTTCCTATCCCTTTGATTTGATGGTGGTCAACCTCATGCATCAAGCATATTCTAGAAAACACTGAGTTTATAATGAGCATCTATAGATTAAAAGGCCAGGAAACACTTTCAGTACAAGCTGCTAACCAATCCTTACTAAAATATTCCCTTAACCTTTAACATCAGTAATCCTGCACTCAGATTATTAGATCCACAGATCCATCAATTACTGTTATGTTGGAGATTTGCTATTTACATGGTATTCTTTGTGTTAACCACGATGATCAGGATCTTATACTAGGTGTCAAGAGAGTTTGGTCAATGATAGCTACTGGCAACAGGCAAAAGAACTGAGAAGTGACATAATGGTAAAGATCTGGAATGCATATATACAGATCATCGATAGAGATGGTAAAGACATTATTAAATTTCATGTATAACTAAAAGACGTGGAAAGAGTTAAATGTACAGATTTTCAAAGATATATAACACAAGTTTTATATAGCTATGCAGTAACATAATGAATCATAGCAAAATATAAAAACAGTAACACAAACTGAATACCATCAGAAATACTAATCTTTTGAAGATACATAAACAAACTATAATAAGCATAAACAACTTAACAATGTAATTCTCGAAACAATACTCATAACCAACTCAATCTCATAACATTACTGACTATAGACAAAAAGGGAGGAGTATGCACCTTAGCTCGAAAAGCCACTTACGGTACGAACTCTTATACCCATCCAACAAAGCTGCAATCTCTTTCTCATGTTTAGGTTCAATATTAGACACTGCAGCCCTCAATTCCTACAAATGTAAAACAAACAAAATAAAAAACCTCAATCACACAAAGAACTGAACCAATCGAACACCATGAGCTGGAAAATTGAAGGCAGTTACCTCTTCATCCACAACATTGATATCAGAAAGCTTTTTAGCTGATTTCTTCCCAGATCCGCCCAACTCTTTAGCGAGAAAATAATTTCTGGAGAATCCAAACTCCTCCTCGTTCTCATCAAGATCTTCAGTGTCCATTACTAGAGGATTGAATTAACCGCAACAATGAGACTGCAAAGAAGTGGGGATTTTGGGAAATGACGAAGAAATCAAACGGATTTTGATCTTTCTTTGCCCTAGCTACATTTTCCCGCGGTTTTTGTTTTTCAGAGATGGAATAACGGATCGACCCGCCCAAAATCGTTGGGCCCGGCGCAAGCTAAATTGAGTGCTCCGGAAAAACTGAACCGAATCAAGTAGATCGGTTCGGTTCAAATTTTTTCGAGACGGGTTTGATTTCGGTTATTTTGGTTTAATTTTCGATTCGAAATGCAGTAAAATATAAATCATACGTATACATGTTAAAAAAGTTGGTTTATACCAAATTAAATTAATTCAGTATGGAACTAAGTTGCATTCTTACACAAAAATCAAAACAAATTTCAAGTCATATAACATAGATAAAAATATCAGTCATTTTTAAAGAAAAATTTAATTTTGGTATTTATGATTTATTTATCTTTGAATAAAAATTTGAAATTAATTAGTCCATTGGATGATACAATACACAAAACTTAGTTTTGTGTAATTAACATATCAATACATATTGATATCGCGTGCATAACATAAAACATAAATTGAACATTTTCAGTAAGCGAATGAGTTTAAATTGAACTAGTTAAATTTATTAAATTTTAGAGTTTTTATACTTGATTTGGTAACAATTTTGCCAAATTTAACTTGAGTATGCAAAAGTTTAACAATCTTTGAGTTAGTTTGATTTGTTTAAATTAGGTTTAGCTCGATTTGCTAAGATTAAAAAATCTAATGCAAATTATTTAAATTCCAACTTGAATCTGTAATAATTTTAACTTTTATTTTTCTAGATCATTTATAATTTCATATTATATTTTGTAACAAATTAAATTTTTTAATTAAAATAGGAAAATTAAGATCTAGTTTTTTTGAGCAAATATTTAATTTAAAATATCGGATAACCCTCCTAGGGTTAATGGTTTAAATGCAATTTGCACTAAATCAATATGGATATAATTATATCTCATACCCTTATATCTTGTGATCTCCTCTTGATTTAACAGTTGAATTATTAATTCTTCACCATTTAATGATATTGATTATTCTTTAATTTTCATTACATGTTTTGAAACCCAAATTTTCAAAAATTCCAAATTGATAAATTTGGTTGGGTTTGATTTTTGGAATATACAAAATATTAAATATAAACATAGAATCAATTAATTATATTTGAGTTAAAATTTAAAACAATACATAATTCTATTTTTTTTTAAAAATTGTTTAAATTAATTAATTAAATGCTGAAATTGAAAAATGTAATATAAAAGGAATCCAACACTTACCGCGTAAGTTAGCCGAAAGCCGGCAACAGTTCTAATCAGCGCGAACTGACAGATAGAAACAAGAGAGAAAAGCATCGCAAGAATCATCATCCCTCCCAAAATCACCAAATCCGAAAATTTCAATCCTTCCATTCCATTGTTTCTGAATCAAATCAGCAATTCGCCGTTGTGTTTGCAAGCAAAGCAAGCAATTGTTCGTTCGCTGCAGCGATCAATCGATTGGTGAAATAAGAATCAGCAAAAGATTCTGGAAAACCTAACTTCGTATAACCTAGTGAGACGTGAAGTGCATTTCAGAGAGAGAAGTGAGACGATAATGGTGGTATGAGGTTGGAGAAGGAAGCGGAGGTAGGGGAAGATGGCTAGAGAGTGGGGAAAGCAGGGGAGAGGGAAGGTTTGGGGAAGTTGGTGTTCGTATAAGAGAATCACTTTTATTGTTTGTTCATTCAATATAATGATTACTCTTTACATTCTTCGCTCGCTTTATGGTTCTCTGTACATCTACAATAACGATTCTCAAAATGGTATGAGTTGGATTCTTGCTATAAAATGCAATGTGCTAGGTTTTTCTGAGCTTTAGGTGTTGTATTTTTCATATTTTGACTCAAATTTGGTTCATACTTCTAAATTGCAGTTTATTAAGGGTTTGCCTTTTTATTTTTCAGATATTAACTATACTCCGGATCAGATAAGGAAAATGGAAGAGTCTATTAGGATTCGAAGAGCGTCTGAACCACTAGAGCTTATTAAATTGGTAAGGCGTGTTTACTTGATTCTTACTTTGTTTTTTTGAGCTCTTGCATTGTTAATTATTTGATTTTCCTGTCATTGTGTTAACAAAGGTGAAGTCGTTGAAGAAGGAATTTGCCGGAGAAGAGTTAGTCATTGAATTAACACACCCAGTTAAATCAAAGATAATTGATGATATTCTACAGAGGTTAAAAAGTCTGAATAATAGTGCGGATGTTAGCAAGAAGAGAGGTTTGTTCACCTGCATAACCGTTTTGTAGTTGTGGATGTTGTCCTATTATCTTATGCCATATGCATTGTGAATATTCATTTATGTGTGTCATCATTACTAATATTCCCTACAATTTTACATCTTTTTTCGTGGCCAATGTGGTTCTAGCTTTCATTGAATTTGGAAGGCTCTTGCAAGAAATTCATAACTTTTTCTATGTTAAGGCAACTAAAGGAGATAAACACTTAATATATAATCCACAATCATATACAAATAATTGGGGGCGTGCCCCGAACTATCTTTTAATAGTTAAATTAGTAAAAGAGTCACATTTGATAAACTTTAATAGTGACCCCAATGATAGTGCAATATTTTTTCCTCACTAGGAGAGATGTAAATTTTACAATGATTGTAAGGTTATTTTAAGAATTATATAGTTACACGATATAGATTTTTTGTTTTGTATTTTGCATTAAGTGGTGAAATAGAAAGTACATGTGGTAGAAACACGAAATAGGTGATAGAACTTGAGCATCAAAAAGCTGATTGTTTTCAAGGATAAGTTGCTTGAAGAGAGACTGTGGCTCTATAGATGAGGAACCAGATTAGGAAAAAAAATGCAAAAAGATTTGTTGAACAAGAAATTAACCACAATATAAATTATCGCAAAAATACGACAGGTTTTGAAACTGATAAATATCTGGCGATTTCAATGCCAACTAAACAGTTGAAACTCGTTGTGGCATTTTCCTCTTGTATAAATTCGAAAGATGATCTGACGATTTCATTAGTAAAGTTGTCAGACGATATATCGATTTTAAAGTTGCAGGTGATCTGATGATTTTAAATTGGCCAAATGATTTATTCAAAACCTATTTCAGAGATATCACACACTTTGAACAAAAATCTTTTATTGTGTTCTCTTAAAATTTCCAAATCCTGTGGCGATTTTAAAATCATCAAATGATTTGGTGTCTTTAGACACAACAAATATACCATGTGGTACTTTCACCAGTTTATTTTGCATTAAAATTGCTAGATCTTAAGCAATTTGAAAACAGCTGTGTTTTGGCAAAGAGTTTGCCAAAAATTGCATTTTGCTCCGATATTTTGGCAAGTACATTATTATTGCTCTTTTCCGACCAGATT